>KV017458.1:185006-219296 GCA_001598015.1 Dorcoceras hygrometricum
CCAGGAAAGGAATTGCGCCAGGGGTTGGCGCACGATCGCCGCTCGCCTCGCCCATGGTTGCGCCACCGGTTGGCGCATCACAGCGCGATTGCGCCGCGCTTGTCGCGCTCAAAATTCATGATGGCGGCGCCGCCGCCGGCCGTCGCTCCGACGAAGCTCCGGCGATGTCGTGACGGCTGAATTCTTCTAGGGTTTGGTTCGGGCCTGTCCTGGGCAGCCCGTGAAGTTTTCGGGCCGGTATACGATATCGGACCCGTTTTGGTCGATTTTGAAATTTTGAGATTTTTGGGCCTAAAATTGTTTAAGCCCAATATGATACAATTAAAATTAGTAAAATGTGATTTTAGTTATAAAATATGATTTTATAATGAAATATGATTTTGTTGATTAAAATTTGATTTTATCGACAAAATACGATTTTATTATAAAATACGATTTTATGATTAAAATATGATTTTGCGATAAATAATTAGATTATTTAATTTATGCATGTTAATTAGATTATCTGCATGATTGGTATGATCGAGAGCCGTGCCCAATTTGTTAGGTGTATGCGATAGGTTTTTGTGATTCGGTTTTGTAATATATTTTGATTATCATTTAAAGTGGGCCTGTTTGTAGTCCGTTCCAACCCCTTGATAAATGTATCCCTTGTATGTCATGGTAAATTTAAATGTAAAGTTACTAGATTTAGTGGGAGGACATCCGAAGACGGTGGAGATGACGATCAAGATATTGAAGATCGAAGATCTGTAAAACCGGAAAGCTTTGTAATAGGATTGCATTGCATATTGCATTACCCCTAGGATTGGACGCAGGTCCGTGACTGGCAACCACGGACCGCATAGCTCTCGTGATCGATCATCCCAATGTTTCTTTATATATGTTGATATATAGTTTAGTTGAATCCGCATGTTGCATGTTTTAAATTCGATTTAAAATAAATGCATGAGACCAAAGTTTTTCAAAAATAAAATCCCTCGTTTTAAATTTGATTTAAAACTAATATCAAGACAAATGTTTATTGGATAAACTAAAGGGTATTTAAAATTTTTTAAATTTTCCTACCTTCCATCAACAATGAGTGTACGTCGATGCTACCCGTATATATGGCCCGGCTCATATTATTGAGGGGGTCATGTATGCCGGAAAGCTGTCCACGCCATTGACAACTGTTGTGAGTCGGCTGGAACTCCCTTTAACGTTGGCTCATATTATTGGGGACATTAAGGGGACCGTCCTTCACGACTCAACATTGATGGGTCATCTTGACACGTGATAGTAAACGGCGTCATATTATTGGGCCCTTACTGGACGAGAGGTAAATACATAGAGGTTGCACCGGTTGCAATCGGAAACTACCTTTTGGGTGGTCATGGATGGCTGATATTATTCGGGTCCATGATCGCTTGATTGGGCTCCGTGTACCCACTAAAGAAACCTGTTTTCTCGATTTCATTAGAGGGTGGTGAAATCGTTAAAATAGTGGGAGGGTAATTCATAAAACTTAATGACCATGTTTTATGTCTTAGCGTTTATTTTTATATAGTTAGTGATGTATGTCTGTTTTCCTTTTCAGTATTACTGCTTATAAAATGGTTTCGATGAAAAACCCGCTCGCTGCTATACTGGATAGCAACAGGTTCATCGGTCTGAACTACCAAGACTGGCTCCGGAACCTCAATCTTGTATTGGCTTCGGAGAAGCTCCTCTACACGATAGAGAAGTCCCCTCCGGAGGAAACCCCTGCCAACATCAGCCCTGAGGAGCTGATTACGCTTAACCAATGGCGGGACGACGAGGTTAAAGCTCGATGCTATGTGATGGCATCGATGTCCAACGAAATGCAACGGCGCTTTGAGAAGACAAAGTATGCTTCTGCCATACTCTTTCATCTCAAGGAACTGTATGGGGAGAACTCTCGACATGAGAGGTTCACGGCTGTCAAGGAGCTTATGACAAGCCGCGTGCGCGATGGGATTTCGGTCCGCGAGCATGGGGTTCGTATGATTGGGCTCGTTGAAAAGCTGTCGGGCCTTGATATCGCACTTCCACACGAGCTGTCGGTGGATGTACTTCTCCTCTCGCTACCCGCTGCATTTGACCCCTTTGTGGTCAACTTCAACATGAACAAGCTGGAAGCCACCCTCGAAGAGGTGGTTAACATGCTCGTAGTGTTTGAAGGGACCATAAAGAAGGACAAACCCGTCCTCCTTCTGGGTTCTTCTTCCTCTGCGAAGAAAGGGCCCAGAGGCAAGAGCAAGAAGCGTTCTGCTCCTGCGAAGGAGGAAAAGTCTGCCAAGAAGCCAAAGGCAAAGGCTTCAAAGCCAAACAAGTCTGAGGATGTTTGCCACCACTGCCACAAGGCTGGGCATTGGAGGAGGAACTGCAAGGAGTACCTCGAGCAGTTGCGAACTGCGAAAGGTATGTTCTATATTGAAATAAATATGTCTCTTAATTAGACTTCTTGGGTACTTGATACCGGATGTGGATCTCATATCTGCAATGATTTGCAGGTGATGACAAGAAGCCGACGTCTTAGAGAGGGTGAGACCCACTTGAGGCTTGGCAATGGAGCAAGAGTTGCTGCTATAGCTATAGGAGATGTTTACTTATTTCTATCTTCTGATTTTAAGTTGTTGAGAAACGTTTTATTTGTTTCCGAATTAATAAAGAACATTATTTCTGTTTCGATGCTTGATAGTGATGGATATTCTTGTATGTTTGCTAATTCGATTTGCAATATTTACAAGAATGAATGTTTAATTGGAATTGGGGAACGCGAAAACGATTTGTACACCTTAAAATTAAAAGACGTTCCAACTCGCGATGTCGAAGCACATACAACAACGATTAAACGGAAACATGATAACTTGAACCCAGCACAACTTTGGCACGCTAGGCTAGGTCATATTTCTCTAAGTAGGATGAACAAGTTAGTTAGGAGTGACTTGTTTGATCTGTCACACATCAACTCCCTACCGACTTGTGAATCTTGTCTTAAGGGAAAGATGACCAAGCAACCCTGCAAGGGTGAGCGTGCTCAATGCCTATTGGATTTGATCCATACTGATGTGTGCGGCCCGTTTAGTATTGGTACTAAATATGGTCACACATACTTCATCACCTTTACCGATGATTACTCTAGGTATGGGTACTTGTACTTGATGAATTACAAGTCTGAATCCTTTGAAAGGTTCAAAGAATTCAAGGCTGAAGTAGAAAATCAATTAGGCAAAAGTATTAAAGCACTTCGATCTGATCGAGGTGGTGAATACTTAAGTGCTGAATTTCAAGACTATCTGAAAGAGAATGGGATTCTCTCACAGTGGACCCCTCCGGCCACACCACAGCTCAATGGTGTAGCGGAGCGTCGTAATCGGATCTTGTTGGACATGGTTCGATCTATGATGAGCTTCACTGAGCTTCTTACCTCGTTTTGGGGCTATGCGCTCGAAACGGCGGTAATGTTGTCGAACAATGTCCACACCAAGGCAGTGGATAAGACTCCGTATGAGATATGGATGGGCAAACCACCCAAGTACTCATACATGAGGATTTGGGGATGTCCTGCTTACGTGAATCAGACAGTGGGAGATAACCTGGATACGAGATCCATCTTATGCTACTTCATTGGGTATCCCTATGCGCTCGAAACGGCGGTAATGTTGTCGAACAATGTCCACACCAAGGCAGTGGATAAGACTCCGTATGAGATATGGATGGGCAAACCACCCAAGTACTCATACATGAGGATTTGGGGATGTCCTGCTTACGTGAATCAGACAGTGGGAGATAAGCTGGATACGAGATCCATCTTATGCTACTTCATTGGGTATCCAAAGAATTTCATTGGATACTACTTCTACTATCCGAGCGAAACAAAAGTGTTTGTTTCTAGGAATGCCACCTTTATGGAAAGGAATTTCTACTTGATAGAAAGGACAGAATAGTAGAACTCGAATAGGTTCGAGATCCAATCGAAGTACCAGGTGAGTCTCCCGCACCTCCAGAGCCAGTACCAGAAATGGTCGCACCTAGGAGATCCGAAAGGGTTCCTAGGGCTTCTGAGAGATATGGTTTTCTCCTTGAAGATGATCAATCTGATCAAGTTATTGGATCTGATCCAAGAACTTCAAGGAGGCAATTTCCGATGCTGATTCTAATTTGTGGCTTGAAGCAATGCAGTCTGAGTTTGACTCAATTCATGCTAACCAAGTTTGGACTCTTGTTAACCCTCCCGAAGGAATAGTTCCTATTGGGTGCAAATGGGTATACAAGAGGAAACTTGGGCCTGATGATAAGGTAATGACCTACAAGGCACGACTAGTCGCGAAAGGTTACACTCAAAGGCAAGGTGTTGACTATGATGAAACCTTCTCGCCAGTCGCAATGTTCAAGTCTATTAGGATCTTGTTAGCAATAGCCGCATGGTACGACTATGATATATGGCAAATGGATGTGAAAACTGCGTTTCTTAATGGAAACATTAAGGAAGAGATCTATATGACGCAGCCTGAGGGTTTCACATCTGTTGAAAGCGAGCATAAGGTATGCAAGCTTCAGAGATCGATCTACGGTCTCAAACAAGCATCGCGAAGTTGGAACCTGAGATTCGATGAGACGATTAAGGAATTCGGTTTCATCAAGAATCCCGAGGAGCCATGTGTTTACAAGAAGGTAGTTAAAAGCGCTGTGACGTTCCTCGTACTTTATGTTGATGACATTCTACTCATTGGGAATGATGTAGGAATGCTGCAGTCAACTAAAGTATGGTTGTCTAGTAGATTTTCGATGAAGGACATGGGTGAAGCATCCTATATTCTTGGAATACAGATCTATCGGGATAGATCTAAACGGATGCTCGGACTCACCCAAGCTACCTACATCGATACCATACTTAAGAGGTTCTCTATGAAAGAGTCCAAGAGAGGACACCTACCTATGTGCCACGAGGTCACTCTATCTAAGTCTATGTGTCCAAAGACTGATGAGAAGATAGAGAGTATGGCACGTGTACCATATGCATCGGCAATAGGTAGTCTAGCCAACTTGTGGCGTGTGGGTTTTCATTGACTCTTGTACAAACGATCTTTATATATGATATTCGCATTCTTTTATATGGCATTCTTTACTTTCATTATGTGTGTAATGATTTACAATTGTGTTGAGTAAAGACCTAGATTACACTACAACCACTGAGGCTGAGTACATTGCAGCATCAGCTGCTGCTAAGGAGGCCGTTTGGATAAGAAATTTCGTCCAAGAGTTGGGCGTCATTCCTAATGGAGTTGGTCCAGTCTCGGTGTACTGCGACAACACGGGTGCCGTTGCGCAAGCAAAGGACCCTAGGTCTCACCAAAGATCCAAACACATACTGAGGAAATACCACATAATCCGGGATATTGTGGCTAGAGGTGACATAGCAGTTGAGAGAGTCGCCTCTGCGGACAACGTTGCTGATCCACTTACGAAGCCCTTGCCAGGACCCTTGTTTGAAAACATCGCGAAACAATGGGAATTCGTCTGATGATTAGTTGGCTTTAGGGCAAGTGGGAGATTGTTAGAGTAGATGCCCAACTAGCCAACTTGTGGCGTGTGGGTTTATAGACTCTTGTATATGACAATCTTTATATATGATATTCGCAATTATCCATATGGCATTCTTTACTTTCATTGTGTGTATGATGATTTACAATTGCGTTGAGTAAAGGCCTAGAATGCACTAAGGTGTATGTTAGATGTGATAGTGGGTATGACGGCTATCATGAAACACATCTAATAGTCACTGTGTATTCTGAACATGTTCCTAGTCGATTGGGCAGTCAAAATGAGGATAAGGCCGCCCGAGTTCGAGACTAGTATCTGCGATGCGAAGTACCATGTTTAATTGGTAGGGAACATTGTGATGTTCTGAGCATGCAGATAGATAGTGACCTGGTGATCTATCGAACTACCCTCCTTCGGACTTTCCAAGAGGTTACCATTTGTCGAGTGGATAAGTCCGAGGTCTTGGTTGTACTGATTATTCCTCACGACTCGAAACGTCATTGAGACTCTACATGATAGGGGTCTCACTTTGACCCGTTTGCCGACTCACTTGGGGTCATAAGGCGTCGGGATTGGGTGAGACCCCGATGCATGTAGGAGTCGATGCATCGTTGTCGAGGATTCACCGCTAGTAGGAATGCGTGGATATCCTATGCTATCTGAGGGGATAATAGTGTATAAATCTCTGGACAGAGTACTAGAAGTGTTTTAGGTAAATGTGTTTACCTAGTTACACTCGCGATGTCACTATTCGATCTCCAAGATGTACGCATAGCTATCGGATCTATAGCGACTCTCGATTTACCAATGGTCGTTGATCTGATCGGGATATATGGATTGAAAGGACCGTACCGTACGCTAACCACGACCAACTGGTTCTTGCAGGCACTATCAGTGATACCTAGGGGATCATGGGGCGATGTTGCTAGACGCTCTTACCATGATCCGTTGGGCAGGTCCGGAATTGTGATTTCGGAGCCACAATGGTTGTGGGCCCACGGCTAGCTGTATCCCTGAACCATTGAGGGTCACACAAGTACTGGATTCGAGATTCCCGCACGGATACTTAGCTCAATGTATTGAGCGTGAGAAGAGGATTTTGGGGAGTGCGACTTCCTAAAAGTCAACAGGGGTCAAATCGTGATTTTCCGATGTTGAGGGGCAAAACGGTCATTTTGCACTGGGGTTCTGAAAAATGGTTTTTCAGATCATAGTACTCAATTTTGGAAACTGAGTCGATCGGTCCGATGTGATCGGCTATCGGAGTTACGATGAAGTCTCGGTGATGGGGATGAACCGAATGTTCATCCGTTGGACCCGGGCCCGTTGGGCCGGATCCAAATCCATCACCAAGTCTATTTAATTAGACTTAAGCTTCATTGTAACCACTACTACTACACAATTAACCCTAACCCTAAGCAATAGCCGCCGCCCCCTCTCCTCAAACCTCACGCCGCCGCCGCCGCCGGTGCACGCCGCCGCCGCCGCTGCTTCGCCGGAATTTGTTCCGGCCAAATTTGATGAGGAGAATCCATCCGCGCCTATCTCGTCAGGCCTTCTAGTGCAGGCTGACGAAGGAGTCTCGCATCCGGTCGTGGACCTGATTGACGATATCTACCGCCGCCTAGCGTGAAGTGCCGTTTTCTTTACGAAATCGATCGGAGCCAGGCACGAGTTGCCAGCAAGGTAGCAATCTTAACGGTCGTGGACCTGATTGACGATATCTACCGCCGCCTACCGTGAAGTGCCGTTTTCTTTACGAAACCGGTCGGAGCCAGGCACGAGTTGCCAGCAAGGTAGCAATCTTAAACGCCCTATGAATTTCGTAGCATGTTACTGTTTTTATCGTATTGATCGTCTCCCGGTATTGTTTTTCGTTCTTCCGCTGCCTCGCCGGGAGGCGTGCTCCGGATCCCAACATATATATGGTCATTTTGTGACACAACCTGCTGTGTTTCATATAATTAGACTCCTTCCACACAAAGATCTACAAAATGCTATAGTTCTCCTATTTGCAAACTAGCAGGATATCAAAGATTGCATGACACCTGCTGAAATTACCGATGAACTCTTTGTTCACAGTATCAAGGACCATGATTGGCACATTCAAGCTAGTTGTGCTCTTACTGGTGAAGGTTCATACGATGGCTTGGGATGGATCTACGCAAGTAACTAGGAAAGCAACCAGCTGAAATCATATGTTGAAAATATTGGGAGCCTTTGAATTTAGTAAGTTTATCGTAATTAGTTTCTTAATGATTAATTATATGGTATGTTCATGATTTTAATGAAAGTGTGTCGTTTTTTGCATTATTTCCTAGTAATATGATTTGGTTCCTTGAGCAGAGTTTATTTTTCTGAACGGCCTGAACAGTTGGATCATATTTTGTACCGTTTCATATATGTATTAACATGGCTTTTCATATATGTATTAACATGGCTTTTGTATGGCTGCAGGAGAAGATCAACAGGCGTAAGGATTTTTTACGTGTAAGAGCCAAGGAAAGGCAGATTCCCTACTTGTTTCGAGCATCATGACTTTTGTGAACCTTGTTATGTTATTGTTCAATGTGGACACAGTTGCTTATGGATTTTGCTTTATTTGGTTGTTATAATCGAGTAGTATGCTGGGGCCATAATGTTTACATTGATTGGATGTTTATGTTGATGCATATAAAAAGTTGTGTGAAGTATTCATTATGTGATCGAAATAACAGATAAGACAATTACCTATATATATAAAGATGATACGAAAATCCGAAAAGAACTAGCCCATAATTCTCGAATTTTTCAAAAAAAAAAATTTCTCGAGCTTTTCGAGCTTGAGTTCGAGTAACTCGAGCTATTTCGAGTTCCAAAATGAATAATCGATCGAGCTCGAGCTCGAGTTCGAGTAGTGAAAAAAAAATTCGAGTCGAACTCGAGTATCACGATACTCGGGCTCGACTCGACTCGTTTGCACCCCTAGGAACAAGGATGTGTTTGCTTGGTCCCCTTCCAACCTGAAGGGGGTCACATGCGAAGTAGTGGAGCATAGGTTGAATGTCTTCCCGAGCTCCCGACCAGTTATTCAGGAAAGGAGACACTTTGGTCCTGAGAAGGACACGGTGATCAGGAGTCAGGTTGGGGATCTGTTGCAGGCCGGGCATATAAGAGAGGTACACTTCCCTACCTGGTTGTCTAATGTTGTTCTAGTACCTAAAGCTATAGGAAAGTGGCGGATGTGTGTGGACTTTCGAGATCTGAACAAAGCTTGCCCCAAAGACTGTTATCCGCTTCCCAGGATTGATCAACTCGTCGATTCCACCTCGGGTCATGGGCTGCTCAGTTTTTTGGATGCCTATCAGGGGTATCATAAAATTTCTCTAGCCGAGGAGGATCGGCGTAAGGTCAGTTTTATTACGGCCTATGGGACATTCGGCTATGTCTTCATGCCCTTCGGACTTAATAATGTGGGGAAAACTTATTAGAGGTTGATGGATAAGGTCTTCAAAAGGCAGATCGGGAGGAATGTGGAGGTATATGTTGATGATATACTGGTCAAGTCTCGAGAGGAGGAGAATTTTATATCTGACGTGGAGGAGACTTTCAGTACTCTTCGGGACTATCAAATCAAGCTGAACCCCGGAAAGTGCTTATTTGGAGCTCGAACAGGAAAATTCTTGGGATACATGGTTACTCGTCGGGGAATTGAAGCCAATCCGGAGAAGATGCGAGCTCTTGCGTCCATGTGCCCTCCTTAGAACATTCAGGAAGTCCAGAGGTTGACATGGAGGATCGCTGCCCTCTTTCGATTTATATTCAGGTCAGCCGACCGGAGTCTCCCTTTCTTCAAGATACTCCGTAAGACCAAGAATTTTGAATGGAATGAACATAGCGAGAAGAGTTTTCAGGAACTGAGAGAATATCTGAAAGGGTTGCCCGTTCTTAATAAGCCCGATCTCGGGGAACCGCTATTCGTGTATCTCGCCATCACCCCACAAGCGACTAGCTCAGTTCTAGTTCGGGAGGAAGGACAGATGCATCAACCAGTGTATTTTGTGAGCCATGCTCTGAAGGAGGCTGAAGTGAACTATACTACACAGGAGAAGCTGGCTCTGGCCTTGGTTATTACAGCTCGGCCTCTCAGGCCGTATTTCCTATCTCATCCAATTACTGTGCTTACTAATTGTGCGTTGGGGCAGATTGTCTCTCATCCCGACGACTCAGGGAGACTTGTCAAGTGGGTCATGAGCTCAGTGAATATGACATACAGTTCAAGCCTCGGGCGACGATAAAAGCACAGGCATTAGTGGATTTCTTGCCAGAGACAGTGCACCTTGAGCAAGAGGAGAGGTGGAAGGTGTATGTGGATGGGTCTTCTTGCTCATCTGGAAGTGGCATCGGGATAGTCCTGGTGTCCCCCTGGGGGGAAGAAACAAGTATGGAGATCACTCTTGATTTCAACGCCTCCAATAATGAAGCAGAGTATGAGGTCTTGCTCATCGGGCTCCGAGCAACAAAGAATATGGGATAGCTCGGGTAGTTCTCTATTCAGATCCCTAGTGGTGGTTCAGTAGTGCAACGGAAAATTCGAGATTAAAAATGAAAAAATGGTGAAGTATGCCTCGGGGAAAGAAATGCAGGGGAAGGAACTGCTGTCACAAGTATATCAGGTCGGGCAGAATCATGAAGGATTGCCCACCTCAGACTGGCGACATGATACTTGGAGTATATTCTACAAAGGATTGTGCCCGAGGACCCTTGAAGAGCTCAGGAAATCAAGCGCCGAGCACTACGCTTCGTTATATTGGATGATAAGTTGTATAAGAGGTCCTTCTCGTGGACGCTATTAAAGTGTTTGAGTCCCTAAGAGGCCAGATATGTATTGAGGAAAATCCACGAAGGGTGTTATGGAAATCATCTGGGCGCAGTACCTCTGGCTCGGAAAGCTCTACTCGCTGGGTTCTTCTGGCCTACTATGCAGTAGGATTCTACCACTATTATCTGATCTTGTCAAGGCTGTCAGAAACATGCTAACCTACAGAAGCAGCCCGCCGAGCCCTTGAAGACCGTCATCTCTTCGTGCCCATTTGATCAGTGGGGCATGAACATCATGGGACCTTTCCCACCTGCTGGAGCGCAAAGGAAGTTTCTATTAGTGGCTGTCGATTACTTCTCCAAGTGGGTGGAGGCTGAGCCCTTGGTGAAAATATCTGAGGCCGAGGTGTTGAAATTTCTGTGGAAGAACATCGTTTGTCGCTTCGGGATACCTCGGAGACTTGTTTCAGACAATGGGAGACAGATTTTTGGAGTGAAAGTTCGGTCATGATGTCAAGAGTTGAAAATCGAGCAGGTTTTCACCTCGGTAGCCTATCCTCAGAAACGGGCAAGTAGAGGTCACTAACCGAACCATCGTGCAACCCCTCAAAGCACGATTGGACTCGGCCCGAGGAAGATGGGTGGATGAATTACCGAGTGTGATCTGGGCTTATCGGACAATGACTCGAGCAGCTACAGGCGAGACACCTTATTCCATGGTATATGGGACTGAAGCATTTTTGCCCGTAGAGATTGGCCAGGACAGTCTTCGGGTCATGGAGTATGCTGAGTATAATGGGGAGATATGGAGCCTCGAGTTGGACCATCTCGAGGAAAGAAGAGCTCGGTCCGCTGTGCGCTTATCGGCATATCAGAGGAGAATGCCGCAGGCTTACAACAGGATAGTTCGGCCTCGAAAGTATGAAATAGGAGATCTTGTCTGCAGGAGGATACAGTATCAAGGATATAGAGAGAAACCCGACCCCAAGTATGAAGGGCCATACAAGGTGGTCGGGAAAGCGGGAGTCGTAGCTTATTACTTGGAGGACGCACAAGGGAAGAGAGCACGTCGGCCATGGAATATTATTCATCTCCGGAAGTACTATGCTTAGGCGCTGCTTCTTTATTATTTGTGAGTAGTATGCATAGGTCCTATCACATTTTGTAAAAGTTAATCTTATAGAATAAAGGATATTTTCTCTCAACTCACTTCTCTCATTGGCACCTCCTCGGGTGACAGCCCCACCCGAGCACATAAGACCGATCCGCTCGACAAACAACTTAAGCCCAATCTCATTGGCACCTCCTCGGGTGACAGGCCCACCCGAGCACATAAGCCCGATCTGCTCGGCAAACAACTTAAGACCAATTCTCATTGGCACCTCCTCGGGTGGCAGCCTCACCCGAGCACATAAGCCCAATCCGATCGGCAAACAATTTAAGCCCAATTCTCATTGGCACCTCCTCGAGTGGCACCTCCACTTGAACGCGTAAGCCCGATCAGCTCGAAACTTAAGCCCAATTCTTATTAGCACCTCCTCGAGTGGAGTGTCCACCTGAGTACACAAACCCGACCAGCTCGGGTGGTCAACCTACATGGGGATAATTTAGTTTTCCAAACACCGAGCCTGTTCGGGTATCTCCACAAATGGAAGCTCAAACTTCTCGTAAGCGAGAGACTAACCTAAGTCAAGAGCTTGCGCAGTTCGGGTATCCTTTTATCAGACGCGATAAACCACGATATAGCCCGAATCTTGAAAGATGCTACTCACCTTTGCTCAATTATATGTGCTCGTTTAGAGCGCAGGTTGCTCGGGTTGTCCCGCTTCATGCTTAATTATGTGAGATATATTACGTCTCGGGCTGCTCAGATTATCCCGTTTCATACATAGTTGTGATCCTTGTTCTCGGGCTACCCCGCTTCGTGTTTAAGTTATTGAAACTAAAAACAACAGCTCGGAGGAAAGGAAATAATACGAAAGTGGAATTTCATTAGAACCAAAATTTACAGTACATTGGAAAATTTAAATACAATCAATGTTCGGGGGAGTGGCCTCATCGCCCAAAGCATCTTCTTCAGCTCCGTCAGCAGCCTCCTATTCATCGTCGAGCATCTCTTCCACGGCCCGGGCCATGCTAAGGAAGGGAGCTGGGTACTCCTCCTTGGAGTATCCATTGGCTCGGAACTGAGCCACACAGCTTTGGAAGCCGCTTTTGAAGTAGGCCAGAGACCTCTTCTCGCACAGGTCATCAAACTCAGAGGACTTCAGCTCGGGCATTGGTCTCGTCAAAGCTCGACCTCTACTGTAGTTTTCTTAGCAAGCAGAGCAGCAAGCTCGGTCCCCATCGCCCTCTTCTCGGCCCCGAGAGCCTCCTTCTCGACAGCCAGGGCCTCCTTCTCGGCCATCAACCCCTTCACCTGGGCCTCCAGCGCCTCCTTCTTGGCCTCCACCGCCCTGTTCTCCTGATCCCTTGCCGCCTCCAGGTCGGCGAGCTGCATCTCCAGCTCGGTGTGGTGTTCGAGCACCTCATCAAAAGACTGACGAGTGTCGTTCACCTCCCGCTGAGCCTGGGTAAGGCGGCTAATCACCTCACCGTCCCAAACCATTGCCTGCGTAGAGTCAAGGATCAGAATGCTAACACAAACATAAAATAAGAGCTCGGGCAGATAATGGACATACCGTTGCAAATTGGGCCGTGAATAATCCCACGACCTCAGAATTGGTGGCGTTCCGCACCCGGGCAACGTCCCTGTCCGGGATCAAGTTGCAAAGAAGTCTCGTCGCCACAGAACCAGAGGGGGAACCCACCAAGGAATCCTCAAAAATATTTAGAGCGGGGGCTCGCCCAGGACCCGTTTCCGTCCTCGGTCTTACCCCATAAGAGGGGACCTCAGGAATGGCTTTGGCAGGCACCAGGGTCGTCGGGTATGGAGGCGTAGGGACAGGAAGCTCCCCTCGTGTCGGGGCTGGAGCCGTCGGCACCCGATGCGTCTCGGTAGTAGGGGCGATTTGCGCCTTGGATGTGGAGGCTCCCTTCTTCCTTGGGCGCTTGGCCCCTTCCTCGGTAGACTGGGGGGCCTTCCTCTTCCCTTTCTTCACAACTTTTACTGGAGGACCGGCCGCCCCCGAGGAGCCCTCCTCGAGACACTCCTTCATGGACTTCAGGAGTGCTGCCTTGCCCATACGATCGGCTGCAAAGAAAGAAGCAAGTTAGATACCAGCTCGGGCGCAACATAAGTTTGGAATCAACAGGTGATGACACGGCTAATACAAGGCGCGGTGATACCTAAGTCCCCGACCAGCTCGACCCCCTTCCTGCTGAACCCGAGGTGGCTCGGGTGGTCTTCCTTAACAAGCTCGGGAGCATTGTAGCATTTCTCGCGCATAGCTTCGAGGAAGGAGACCAGGTTGGGGGATCGCTCGGGGGTCGAGGGTGTGAAGGTATACACATTATCTCTCCATGACAGGTCACACCGCCAGGGGTTCCTCTTCCTCCCGACCTGTCTAACATAGAAGAACCGGCTCATCCACCCCTTGTGGAAGCTCGGGTTCCCCCCGATGAACATATGGTCCCCCTTATGAGAAAGGTAAAATTTCCTCGGTCCTAGCCACTTAATCTTGATCGGTTGCATGAGGACAAAAGGAATGAGGGGGATATTAAAGTAGCTAAGAAGGACAGCCAGGGCAAGGAGGAAGCTATAGGAGTTTGGGGCCAGTTGGCTCGGGCTGACTTTAATGTGTTGGCAAAGAGAGGTGATGAACCTTGGGATCGGAAAACGGAGACCCATCTCCAGTTGGTTGATGTAGAAAGAATGGAAGCCTGGGGGAGGGCGATGGGCCCTCTCCTCGGGTCCAGACAGAACTACCTCGAACTTATCTAGCATTCCCCATTTCTCCTTGATTGAGGGAATGTCCGACAACTTAAGGATGAAGGATTTCTCCTCGTACCAGGGTAAGCTCGAGGACCCCAGCTCGGCCTGATTGGGGAGCCAGGATTCCTTGGTCTCGGGACCTACAGGGACGCTATCTACCGACGCGACCGTACTACTTACAACGCTATCACTAGGAGTGGACATTTTCAAAAAAGCGAAAACTTACCAAGTGGGGAGAGTATGAGACGAAGAACAGCTCGAGAGCTTGGGAACGAGAGGAAATTTCGGCAGAGTTTCGGTGCGCTCAAGAATGAAAGTGAGAAATGATAGGAGATAGCCAAGTATAAGAACTCGAGAGGAATCATGACCGTCCGATCTCACGTTCATCAACGGCCCAGATCATCTCGGGAACTCCAATCATCGCCTCGGTTGTCGGGGCCATCCCATCTAGACCGCCCGTGCATATCTTATCAACGGCTGAGATGCTTTGTCACGCGGATCGTGGTTTTCTTCAGAAAGCACAAGTCAGACCCTTTCCTGACCGTCCACGTGTCTTGTTATCAGCGGCTGAGGTGCGACGTCGCGAGGAACGTGGTTCTCTTCAGAGTCAAGGTTTTCAGCTCGGGTCCCGACCAAAGTTACACAATCCTATACTTCAATCCTTTGTCTAGGACTCGCGGCGGGGGATACTCCTGATATCCCCTATTAACACCTCAGAACCCGAGGATCGAGCAGCACGTTCCAGACCCTGACCCACGCTGCTGAGATCGGGAAGTCGCCCGAGGACTCTTGCTCAGATCGAGAGTGTTTTCCGAGGACAGTGTCATGTCTACCAGAATCCTGTCTGGATACGTCTTTCCTTATGTGAGCCAGAATACAGCCCGGATACGTCTTTCCTTATTTAAACGATAAGATCACTGAGGATCACAGAGAGTATCTCGCCTGAGATACTCGCTTTAGGTGAATATTCGCCGACATATGCTCATCTCCACCGTCTAACCCTTCTATAAACACCAGGTACGCCTCATTCATTCACACACATTCTGGCATCCCTTTGCACCCAGCACATATACTCTTGTTGTTCTCTTTTTCTCTCGCATCCTGCCTGACTTAAGCAGTGGAGGGCTTCGTCGGACACACTTCCGGCGCCCTCTGACTTGTGATCTGTGGCTACAGGCATCCCAAAGGACCAACTCCCATTCACCAGAACTCCCGATGTCCCGAGCTCTCGACGTGGTGGTTGCTCGTCGGCTAAGATAATTTGGCTACATCAGAGATGATCACGATGAACATAAAATATCATTTATTGATCGAAATGAATCACAAATATCACTATAATTATAAAGAGTCTTTTAAATAACTGAACACAATGTCTCTTTAGTTGATGTCATTTTACTGTGAAAATCGTTATTTATGATAAACATGCCTTGTATCTTTCCACGTTACCTTTAAAAAACCAAATGGTTTTAAATATCCATTTACAAACTAATGAGTTTCAAACTTTAGGAACTGGGATGATTTCAAATACCATTGTCTTAATGGGTTTTTATCTCCTTTTTAATGGCATCAATCTACTTTTGAGAGTTATAGCTTCATAACTTGGCAGAACATTGATACTATCATTTTCCATCATTCCCATATATATCTTCTGCTCTTAAAGCAAGACAAAATTGCGAGAGTATTGTGCTCCCATTACGAAAATATTTCCTAAGATACAACGATCTACGAATCATGAAGTGTAGCACCACATTTAGTAGTTCCAGTGAACAAAACTTGTTTGAACTTCCAGAGTTTGAATCATGAATGGACAAAACACAGACTGAGAAACAAACATCGGTTCTGTTCTGTGTTGATGAAGGGCGTTGTTTGAATGGAGAAAGAGAGTATGTATCAGAGAGGGAAATCGAATGCAGAAGGCAAATGTTGTGTCTTCTCGAATGCCAGACTGCTTGTATTTATAGAAGGTGGTCGGTTGTCTTGGACAGATGCGTCGTTTGGTTTGGACGGACGCACGCCATCCGAACATCCATGCAACATTCTAGGAATAGGTGCACTGCTTTAGAACGGTCGCACGCCATTCCAAACAGTCGTGGCGTTCCAGCATGAACAAGTGCAGCGTTCCAGCATGAACAGGTGCAATGCTTCAGAAAAATCGGTCTGGACCCTGGTTCTCTGTGCATTGGTTCGGTCGTTTAAAAAAAAATCCGAAATAAATTTTGTCCAAAAGGAATAATACTTGCACCTCACCACACCATGCCACATCAACAGCTCGACTGGCGTCCTCTCCTTCCCAAAAACTTGGGTATCCAAGGGGCCCCGCCCAACCCTTAACTCAAAAACTGAGCTATATAAGTTGAACAACGTTTTCAAGTTTATTCATTGTGGGAAAACACCCATATACAAACTTTCCCATTATACTCTCTTATTGGGCCACACTATTGGGCCAATCCCGTTTGGGCTTCATTCACACTTTAATTATGCAAAAATCCCCTACATGAATGAAACAAATTCACATGTATAGACTCGTTTGAAAGTTCTTTGTGAATTATTATTGCATCAGGATAGGTAGCTTTTGACTTTGAACCTTCCTTAGTAACATACCATCGGATTTACTAGTTAGGTAATGATGTGATGTCTTGAACTAGCCAACAATTTGTGTAAATCAAGACAATTGTACTTACAAAATAATAACTCTAACATATTTTGTTCTCATTGTTGTGTATCATATTTTAGATTCATAAGTGTTTTTTCATTTGATGCGATCAATACTTCTCATTTACATTGGTGATTTCCTATCAACAATTGGCAGGTATTTTGTTGATTAACGTTTTGGTGATTACTAAGTAGTGAATGTATAATTCAAGATTTTAAGAAGTACTGGTTTAGGGAAAAGAACTCAACCTCAAGAAGAAGCTTAACAGATGTATACTGAACAAGACTAACATCACCACAGTTTGAAGATCACAAGAAAGATGAAGATCACAAGAAAGAGTACCAGATGAAATTTAAAGGAACAAGTACAAAGATCATATTCTGAAGCTGAGATTGGAACATTAATTGAAGGAAAACATTCACCAACTGCATTTACTATTGCAAACTTTACCATCTAAAGATATATACAAGAAAACTGGATTTCTACGAATTACAAGAGCAGTTAATAGAAAAGTATTTAGTGAGAAGAACATTAAAAATCATTAAATACTGATAAACCAAGATATGCTACAAATAACAAGTTGTCTTATCACAAGGACAAAAATACCTACTATCAGTAGAGGTAAAAGAGGAAAGATAATTTGATGCAAGTCGACAGAGCAAATCGAACATTTGAATATTAACTTTGGAAGGCTATATCTATTGAATATTTGAAACACACAAGACTTAGAGTGATCGAATAAATGAAATGCAAGCTAATCAATGGGAAAAATAACCGGTTACGTACGCACGCAGACTTGAATATATTAAGGCTCAACATGGTTCACCTCATACAACATCCTTTAGATACATCTTAACTTCAGATGTCTAAGTTATTGTGCTTGGAGTCTCAGCGTGGGCAAATGATAAGTTCCAGCTGAATCGAGTTGTTATAAGTGTGTTGTAAAGCCAAATTTTTCTAGTGAATTCTTCATGTGAATGACCAAGGGATGACGTAGAAGTATTCATCTCCGAACATACATAAAAACCCGTCTCACACAACACTGCCCAACCAGTTCTTAAAACTAGACACTCCCGCAGCTTTCTTATTCACCAATTAAAGATATCGGAAAGTCAAGAATCAGCTTTACTAACAATTGACAAAGTCATACCATAAAAGTCTTGTGAAACTTTTTATAGTTTATTCACTTCCTCTAGACATTTTTAGATCCTCAATACTACTTCTCATGTTGTCACTCTTATCCTTTTAAAACCTTAATATGTTATTTGCTTATACATAAACCCTTATAAGCTTAAATTCTTTTCAAAGAAAAATTACTTTTGAATATTTTATAGTCATAACAAATATTTGAAGATTGGGTTCAAGCAATTAAACATTGACTTTACAAATGGGTTCTTTATATTATATACTTTTAGAGATTCTTCTGCTTGTGAGTTTAATGATCCATGTATTACAACTTCAACTCTACAAAAAATGTCTCCCTAAAATTAATTTATAGATTCAAATAATGTAAATTTCACAACATAATATTTGACACTACATCAACTCTACACAAGGTATTTTGAAAGCAGTGTCTGCAATAAAAAAATTAAACATAAATTCATAAAATTTTTAAGTTTATATGTTTGAAATTTTATATTTTAAATTTTTATAATCACAATATAATAAAAAATCATAGCAAAAATTTTTAAAACACTTTTCCACGGCATAAACTTGTTTGAACCCACCTAAGCTAATAAAGATTGAAGCTTGATCATAACATTTGCCCCATTTCATACATTTAGAAAGTTATTACATCTTAAATAAATTTGTGATTTCAACTATCTATAATTTTCGTCCTACCATAAAAAAGGAAATAAAAAAACTAAGAGCGCCACAAATCTAAAATCATTATATGTCCCCTAATAATTTCAAGAAACCGCTTCTCCATCGAAACGATAATTAAGATCCGTACTTGTAACAATCAAAAGATAAAACACTTGAATTAAGAACTCAGTCCCAATTAAAGAAAAAAATCGTGGAGTCTTGAGGGTTCTATGGAGCAAGAAACAAAAAAGTAGCTTTCAAAACCAATAACCATGTGGCTTAGCTTTTCAAATTAAAAAGGCAAGTGGCCCCATTTTATTTTCCAAGTCTTTTAGAATTGTACCAAAATGGTTGAACTTTTGGGGATTCTTAGCTTTGATTTCCTTCCCACTACTTTTTACAAGTCTCCGTAAACAAACAAATCATCAGCCGGCCTATAATTTTCCTCCTTTTCGCCTTTTCGAAACGTTCGCTTCCCATTACGCGTTTTTCGACAGTTTATGTCAATCTTTTTTCAGGTGTTTTTTTAAAAAAAGTTGGAAAAAATTTTCTACAGATGCAATTAATATATGAATAGTACAATCTTTATAAGATTGTCATCATCATTCTTACATATACATGTATGACTAATAATTTTGTAAGTAGAGACTTTTATGCCAATATTTAATTAATATCTCTTTGTTATAAATTAAAAAGAAATATGAACAAAATAAATTTAATAATTACCTTTATAGTATATTTGAATATTGTATTAGCTCTTTAATTGTTTCAAATAAATTTTTCAATTTAATTTTAATATGAAATTATTATTTCTCTATAATTTTCTTAATTTAGAGAGAATTAAAGTGAGAGAAAATTTGTATATTTTATAATGAAAATTACAAAAGATTATTAAAATAATAAAAAGTCTAATCACTCCTTTTAATATCTAGACAACTAACAACTAGTTACTAACCAATTAATAAAAACTTAATAATCACCCCTTTGATTTCTTTATTATGTACCTTGATACTGGCTCGTTAAAAACCTTACTAGAAAAAACACAGTGGGATAAAAACCATAGTAAGAAAACAGAGTGCAGTTACGAAACTTTCTCCCCCTCTTGCGAGAATTATGTTATATCTCTTAGACGTCGCATTCCGATCTTCTACACCGGTTTCTCAAAAGTTGATGTAGGCAATGATTTTGTAAAAAGATCGGCCAATATCACTTGAGACATTTTGTGGAACTTCAATATCACATTTCTTTTGCAATTCATGTGCGAAAAAAGAACTTTGAGGATATGTGTTTCGTCCTATCACCTTTGATGTATCATTCCTTCAGTTGAGCATTGGAAGTTGCATTATCTTCATAAAATTATTGTTGTTGAGCTTTATTTGCAGACAAACCACATTCGCTTTTGATATGATAAATTATCGATCTCAACCAGACTAATTCTTTATTAGCATCATGGATTGCAAGTATTTTTGCATTATTTGATGAAGTAGCAACCATGGTTCGCTTTGTAGATCTCCAGGAAATTGTTGTTTCACCATAAGTAAATACCCAGTTTGTGATCTTTCTTTATGTGGATCAGATAGATATCCAGCATCTGCATACCCAGTCAATTGCATATCACAAGTATTTGAATAAAATAAATCCAAATTGTAGGTGCCTTGAAGGTATCTAAATATATGTTTAACTCCATTCAAATGCCTTCGTGTTGGGGAAGAACTATATCTTGCCAACAAATTTATGTCTGATCTCATGCTATTTGCAAGTACATCAATGCACCAATAATACTTAGGTATGGTACATCCGGACCAAGTAGTTCTTCTTGTTCATCGTGAGGTCGAAAAATATTCATTGTTGTATCAAGTGATCGAACCATCATGGGTGAACTTAAAGGATGAACTTTATCCACATAAACTCGTTTCAAGATTATTTGTGTATAAGTTGATCGATGGACTAAAATTCCATCACGAAAATGCTCAATTTGTAGATCAAGACAGAGTTTTTTTTTCCTAGATCTTTCATCTCAAATTCATTTTTCAATATATCAACTGTCTTTTCAAGTTATTCGGAACTTCCAATAAAGTTTATATCATCAACATATACAACAATAATGACAAATTTTGATCCATTCTTTGAATAAAGATACATGGACAAATTAGATCATTTTTATATCCTTCTTGCAATAAATAGTCACTAAGTCATTTGTATCGCATGTGCCCAGATTGCTTTAGTCCGTAAAGAGATCGTTGTAATTTAATGCAGAATTTGGACCAAATGTTTCCGATATCTTAAATCGCTCAGGGACTCTCATATAAATATCATATCTAGTTTTTCATACAAGTATGCAGTGCTGACATCCATAAGGTGCATTTCAATGTATGGTCATGCCAAGAAGATATCAGAATGTAATTGCATTCATTACTGGAGAGTAGGTCTCTTTAAAATCAATACCAGGTCGTTGAGAAAAACCTTATGCTACCAATCGAGATTTATATTTAGTCACTTCGTTTTTCTCGTTTCTTTTCGTACAAAAATCCATTTACAACCCACAGGATTACTCACTTGATGTATGTACCACAAGTAAAAACCTCACGTTTTGCTAATGAATTCATCACTTCTTGTATTGCTTTATTCCAACTTGACTAATCGTGTCAATTACGACATTCATCTACAGATGTAGGATCTAGATCATCATTTTCATTAACAACATCACGAGCCACAACATAAGCAAACTTATTGTCGACAATAATTTTGATCAATTAAATCTTTTTCCCGTGTTGACATAATTTATCGAGATCTCCTCATTGTCGAATATTTCAACCCTTTTGGGGGAATGATCAGCAACATTTTCAGATTTATCAATCAATTGATTTACCTCATTATGAGCATTTTGCTCCTTTACTTTTTCGTGGATTTTATCTTTGGATCCAATTGGTCTACCACGTTTGAGTCGTGCACTTGAGTACTTTAGGAATATCGATATGTGCTGGAGAATTAGCAGCCGGTATATATGACTTAGTTACCTTTTTCACATCATTAAATGCATCAGGTAATTTATTTGTAATATTTTGCAGATGGACTATTCTTTGGACTTCAATCTTACATTCATTTGTCCAGAAATCAAATTGATGGAGTGGTGAATTCCAAGTTACTTCACTTGGTGATTTCTTATTTTCTCCCACTAATGTTGGTTTCATCAAAGTGACAATCGGAAATTGTGCCATGAAAACATCCCCCGTCATTGGTCCTAAATATAATCGACGGGAAATTATATCCAACATATATTCTCATTCTTCTTTGGGAACCCATTTTAGTACGTTTTGGAGAATATATCGGAACGTATACAGCACACCTGAAAATTTTTATATGGGCAATATTAAGCTCATGGCCAAAAACTAGTTGCCTAGGAGAGAACTGATGGTAACTAGTTGGTCTGATGCGTTTTTGTGCTGTTGTGTATAAATAGCATGTCCCCATACTGATGTGGGGAGTTTTTTCCTCAATGGTCTATCTATTAACTGTAAATGTTTAATAAGATTCTGCTAAATCATTTTGTGTATGCACATGAGGCACTTGATGTTCAATAATTATCCTAATTGACATACAATAGTCATTAAATGTTTGGGATGTGAATTCACCAACATTATAAAAAAGACGAATCCTCTTAATAGGATATTCTGGAAATTGTTCTCTTAAACAAATTATTTGAGCCAATAGTCTTGCAAACGCTAAGTTGCGAGATGATAATAGGCATACATGTGACCATCTTGTAGATGTATCAATTAAAACCATAAAATATCCAAAACCGTCCACATGATGGATGAATGGGCCCACAAATATCACCTTGTATTCTTTCTAAAAATGTAGGTGACTCAATACCAACTTTAGTTGGTGAATGTCTTGTAACTAATTTACCTTGAGAACAAGCGTCAGATTAGAATTCTCCAAAATTCAAAATTTTATTGTTTTCAATTGATGACCTTATGAATTAATTTTCGCATCATTGTAGGATGTCCAATCGATTATGCCACAATATAAAAATATTCATATTAATGAATTTTTGATCAATTGTGAAATTCGTTTCTACTACATTTATTTTCGTGTGATATAAGCTAGAAGTAAAGATCGATAATCTTTCAGCAATATATTTCTTTCCCGACACTTCTTTTGTAATAAATAGATATTTTTTATCATCTTGGCTAAAAGTCTCAATATGATATCCATTTCGTCGGATATCTTGAAAACTTAACAAATTTCTTTGCGACTTAGGAGAGAACAATGCAATTGATTATAAAATGTGTCCCTCTATTTAATATAATATTTGATTTTCCATAGCCCAATAATACTTGTATACTAGAAACTGTATTGACATTACTTTTCACATTTGTAATATGAGAAATATTTATCTCTTTAAATATCGAATGTGTTATCGCACTGTCAACAATACATAAATCTTCATCATTGACTTCATGTCCAAAATCCATATTCTATAACTATTTTATAAAAAAATAATGAGTAATACATTATTAAGATAACTAAATATTCAATAAAAACCAACAACAACCATAAAAAATTAGAAAAATAATACTTGAATAAACCACGATCAACTACTAAAATAAAATATTTAACAATTTGAAAAACTTCCATCGTCAACGAACTGATCAATTCTTCCAGTCCATTCTTCAAAGAAATCACAAAAACATCAAAATGTGCTAGGTATGTCGGTGGTTGACTTAAGCCTTCACCTGTGTCAATGAAATTAGTTTCAACATCTTTTTTCTTTTCTTTTGATGCTTGATATAGATCAACAAGATGTTTGGACAACAAGTATTCTACCAATGTCCATTCATTCCACATCTATAGCATTCACTGTCCGATTTCTTGGATTCATTATCATATCCAATTTTTACTTTCTATCTGATCATTGTCCCACTTTTGGTAGCTTGTATTCTTTTGATTTTTAACTGCAACCAACATTATAATCATGGGGTTTCCACACCATCGACCATATGGATTAAAAAATCGACCATATGAATTAAAACGTCCACGACCACGACCACGATTACGGCCACGCCCACGACCACGGCTACAACCAAAGTAGGCCTTATTTTGGTTTCTCCTTTCATCATGTATTGCCATTGTAACGCCCCAAAATCCATAGGACCACATATAGGAACCCTTTCTATTTTACATTTTGATATTTTAAAATTCAGATTTCAGCTTAAATTAGTTTTATTTATTTAAAGCTGATTTCTTTTCATCCAGATTTGAGGCACGTAGCAGAGGTTCCAAACAGGTTCCGTCCCAAGCACAAACTCGAGCAGATTTCAGATTTGTAAATAAAAATGCTAATGAATGAGCAATTTGGTTCTTTTAAAATATTTTGGCAAATTTCCAAATTTAAACAGTGGTAGGGAGCTTTTAACAAATCTTTCAAAAAGGACAAAGAGTTGGTATGGTATCACATACCTACTCGAGTGCTTTCACCTACTGCCAATCATGTTCCCTTATAAGATTGTCTACGAGAAGTTTGAGCTCATTTCATTAGCCAAGAAATTCCTTCGTTCTCCCAAATTTTCTGAGTTAGTGTAACGCCCAAAATCCAGATTACGTGAGAATGAGGGCATGACTAGGGGAAAAATATTTTTAGATGATTACATGCCATCTTATTTGATTTATTTATGATTTCTTGATGCATGGTGTGCATGACTTTTTTTCAGCCTGTTTGAGTTACGGACGTGTTTAGGGTCGACCGGAATGAATATAATTTAAAATTTTAAGGTTCCTAGATTTTTAAGAATGAATTTATTTTATTTTAAACAACAATTCCTAAAAATTTGAGTTTTTATAATTATTTTGGAGGGGAACCCGTTTTTCGTCTACACGAGCTGGTATATTGAATTTTAAGGTATTTTAAATTTTGAGTAGACTTCAATTTGGAAAATATCTAATCTTTAAAGCCAAGTTTTGAGTTTTTAATTATCCTTTCAATTAATGGAGGGGTTAGCATGTCATTTTCCATTCCTTTTATTAATTAAATCATTAGGGGTTAAAATTGTCACACTCATTTTATTAAACACCAAGTCCTAATCAAACCTAGCCTCCATAATACACAACCAGCCGTCCCCCTCCTCCCATATCTCAAAGTTTCGAAAATTCCCTTTCCTTGGTGAATTTTGGTGATCCAAAACCGGTGGTGCCCCGATCTCGCGTCTACATCGTCGGTAACTCGCAGATCTACCTTTCCTACAAACCAGGCATGTAATATCTATTCCTTTTCTCACCATTTAATCAATAGTAAGCTGTTTTTAATGAAAATTTGCATGAATTTTATGTGATTTGTTTAGATCTATGCATAACATTTGAGATCCATGCATGTTTCACAGTTTTCAAAACGTTTTTGATTCGTTTCTTGTGATGCTTCGGTCATGGTCGGTTCATGGGGCTTAGGTTTTGGTCCAAGGGTGATCCAGGTAGTTAGTATATCGAGTTAGGATCATGTAGGTCCAAACGGGAAGCGATTTGGTCAAGCAATGAATTAGTTATGAATTTTATGATCAGCATGTGTCCTGCCTGATCGTCTGTGCGCGACATCAGAGTTGTTGGGGTCGGGTAAGTCGCTTTATGTAGTCTGTGTGGCTAAGGTTGATTTAATGAGATATTCCATTGTGTTAGGGTCATGTAGGTCCAAACGGGGGGCATTTGGTCTAGAAACTAATTAGTTATGAATTTTATGGCTAGCACGTGTCCTGGTTGCAGTCTGCGGGCAAGCAGTGAGCTTGCGGGGCGTCGGTCGGGCAAGCAGTGAGCTTGCGGGCGTCGGTTTGGTCACATACTGTATTGATTTTTATTTTTGTTTGTTCCAGTACCTATTATATTGAGTTAGCGTGATGTGAGTCGAAGCAGAGAGTGATTTTGATAAGAAATGGATTTTTAATTATTTTTACGGTTTTGTCGCTCGTGGTGAGCCGTGTTGGGTCATTTTTGTGAAAATTAAGATTTCGAGTCTTAGGGGCTGCTAAAGTTCGTGGATGATTTTACTTGATGTTTTAAGCATATTTTAAGATATCTTCCAATATTTTTAGAATTTATTTGATTAATGGATTTTTGGCAATTTTAGCGTATTGGCCGAATATTTTAAAGTCAAAAATTTAAAGTCAAAATCCTTTTTTATGGGTCTAATACTTTTATCAAATTTAAATTCAAATTTTGGTCATTGGGATTTTATTTGGTCAAAATTGATCAATGAGTCTTTATTTAGTCAAATTTTAAATGTTTGAATTTTTAGCAAATGATGGAGTAAATTAGAAATTTTAAAAGTTTAATTTTATGTCTTGGACCGGCCGGTTCAATTGTACCTGTGTGGCTGGTTCGGTTGGAGTGGATCGGTTCGTCATGTGTCGAGTCAAAATGTTTTAAAGTTGGTACGGATTATTTTAATTAGGGACCTGTTATTTTTAATTTTAAATCAAAAACCAAATTTTAAATAAAATAGCAGAAGTTTCAAAATTGAGTCAAACCTTTTAAATAATTAAAGTTATGTTTAATTTTAAGTTTTATGTCAAAATTAGGACCTCTGGAATTTTAATTAAGTCAAAATCGAATTTTGGAAATTTAATTTGGTCAAAATCGACCTTTTGGTCAAAATAGGTTTTTGGGGTCAAAATTGATTTAAATTGATTTTAAAAGTCAAAAATCGATTTCTAATAAGTCCAATTGATTTCTAGAAGTCAAGATTGATTTTAATGAGTCCCTTTTAGCCTTGATTTTTAGAAGTCTAAATTTAATTTAATTAGGCAAAAATGTTTAAAAGGGGTGAACATTCGTTTCATCGGCTAAGTTTAGAGCGATGTTTAGTCTAGAAGTGGTGAGCCAGGCCCCTGAACCAACCCTTGACCGAAGTAGAAAAATGTAGAAGCCCGTAAATATATAATTAATCATATATGTAGTATGCTATGTACGTAAATATTTTAAAGGAAAGAATTAATTATACATACATTAACGGGCTAAGATTTTAAATTGCATGATTTTAAGAAATTCACGCAGCATGAGATTTTATGAAACGATCATGTCTCTTTTTAAGTTAAAACCCGAGGGATTGAAGTGATGTGATAAAGTTTTATGATGGGAGTTAGCCGGGTAGCCGGGCCCGGGGATCCCCTGTTTTTAGGTATGATTATAGGGCATATGGATCCTCGTGTGATATCGGGATGAAGTGGCAATTTATAGAAGGTGTGACATATAGGGATCCTCGTGTGATATCGGGGTGAACCACACCGCCACGTACGTTGGTTATTACGACTGATCAGTCATACGCCCGCTCACATTCACTGATACGATATGTTTTTCAGGTTACGATATATCATGCCTTATATGTTATATGATATGTTATGCTATGAAATGTATGAAGGAATGTTTTAAGATCATGCACGCATTCACGCTTTAACGTTATTTTAATTACAAGTATGTGCTTGCATGCGATTTTATTATTATGTACTTTGTTATGTATTACGATAGAGCATGCTGAGCCCCTAGGCTCACTAGGTTTAAATGGTGCAGGTGATGATCCTGCTGATGAGTTTACACCGACTGACGGTGAGGACGTCTGAGCGCTTGTTGCAGCAGTACCCCTTGACCGTAGCAGTGTTATGTTGAGTTGATAAAGTTTTAGATATTGAGTTTTAAACATGTTTACATTCAGTATTTTTACTCAGTGATTTTATTATGTTGGATGTTTTAACGATTTTAAATATTCCTTTATTTATTCTTAAAAGTATTTTTGAGAAAATGATTTACCAATGTTTTATAAAGGAACGAGCCATACTTTAAGTTTAAGTATTCCGCACATGTTCTTAAAAACATATATATTTCTAGAGTCTGGTTCGTTTCAGTTAGTCGCTTGTGCTTGAGGAGATCTTCTGTCACGACCATTTGTTCTTCGTGTTTCTAGTTTAAGGCAAGTAAAAGTTGATTCTTTGCTACACCATGAAAGCATATATCATTTTTCCTCAGTTCTATATTTGCTTGACTGTTTACGTCCAAGTTTTAGCTACGCTTATGCTTATGCTCGGTTTATGAAAAGGAATGTACCGGGTTCACAGAGTTGGTTCTGTCTTAAAACTCTCCGAATGTGTTTTAGTACGATGGAAGCTTATTTTAAAACCACTGAGCTGTATAGGTTTGAGTTTCATGTATAAGTAAGAACTTCTTCGTTCTGGTGAATGCCGGTGTCCGGACTTGACTCCAAGAAATCGGCGATGCTGGTTAAATCTGGATTTTTACCGGTTAGATAGGCGGAGCTGATATTTGGTTGTCGTTCGTGATACTGCAGCACTAGTTCCAGAGGCAAAATTTGTTTTTAACGCTAGCGCCAATATTCTAATAGTCACATCTGCTTCAACGCTAGCAATGTTATTTCTGCATTCAAACCTATTATGCATCTAAACACTGTTTTCAACAGCCAAATCTGTTTCACGCTAGCGATACTATTTCTATAGTCAAATCTGCTTTGATGCCAGCGATACCATTCCCCTCCATAGTTAAATTTGTTTCCCACATCCGAAATCTGTTTTGCACCCAAACACTGTTTTCAACAGCCAAATCTGTTTCACGCTAGCGATGTGATTAACAAAGCCAGATCTGTTTTCCCGCTAACGACACTATTTCTTTAGTCACATCTGTTTTAGCGATAGCGACACCACCCCTATAGTCAAATTTGCTTTCTACAACTGAGATCTGTTTTGTACCCGAGTACCGTCTTTGTTAGCCAAATCTGTTTTTACACCAGCGATAAGTCCCCAGTAGCCAAATCTGTCGATCAGTGAAATTTTAAAGAGAAATGGGATTTTAAAAGAAGTGAACCCCGATGATTTCTGATTCAGTTTCGATCAAATGATTGTTTAAAGGAAGTAATGTTCAGTTTTAAAGGATTTATGACATAGATAACAGACGGTCATATTGGAAGGGTGAGCTAGCTGTCGAAAGATTCAGTTGCCCCTTCATATTGGGCGATATTTCGCCATATAGTTAACTGAATTCAGATGTAGCTTGATCAAGCGCCAACGGACCTAAGGAGAGCTTCTAATCCATAAGTCACAATAAAATATAGATGAGATCTGTGTTGCTTCCCCAAATCTGATTTTACGGAAGGAATTTATGTTTAACTGAATTCCTTTAAACTATAATTATTTTAAGTTATGTATGTATTCGCCTGCGCTAACTGATCTTTGTTATCCTCAGTTTTTACTTGCTGAGCCCCTAGGCTCATTAGCTTTTATGATGCAGGTGAGTCAAACCTGGGGCAGACGGGAGGCGGGAGCTGAACCAGCTGTGGTGTATGTGTTTATCGAAGGCCGGCGTTTCCATGTCACTGTTATTGTTATTGTTGTTTTTGATATTTTGTCAAAACTGTATTAAGATCCATTACAATAATACTGAATTCATATAGAGTTCCAGTAGTTGTAATATCACATTTTGCAGCTTGTACAAAATCTGTTATTCAAATATGCTTTCACTATTTTCTATTTGGCGCCAATTGTCTGTATATCGATTTTGTAAGGAAATACAGCTTACGATATTTTGTGTTCAGCCCTTGTATTTCTCTCTTTATTTCATTCGACTCAATCCGTTGACCCCCCATGGGCTTGGGGCGTCTCAGCCGTATTCACAACAGGGAATGTGTTAGAAACGGTAGGGAATTTCATGATTTTTCATCAATAATTCATTATTTTGCTCAGCCACGAGCAGACATAAAATCAATTCAGAATATTTTTGAAACCTTTTTCTATATATTGATGTTGTGGGAGAACATTGGAGGCATGAAATAGGGACTATGATTTTTTCCAATAAATCATTGTCAATAAATTTTTCTCCACACAGCTTCAATTTTGAACTGATGCGAAATAATTCAGAATTATACTTGTGATGTCCGGGGCTCAAAAGAGGGCGGGGAGTGATTGTCGGTGCCAAGAGGTTGCACTGACAATGAGCGGCTCATGGCAGGCTTCTAGAGGCGAAGGGGAACATGAATGAACTGATCCCACACCGGAATGAGAGGGATAGATGGAGCATTAAAGACCAGATCGTATCAGCACAGAGCTAAACAAAGAAGATCGATATAGCTCATAGTCCACTACTGATGATCAAAATACCACAACTCTATAAAATAACAAGCCGAAGAAGGCGAAGAATGCTAAGAAAGCTGCAGCTCAGAGCTGAACAAAGAAGAATGAAGCTGAGAGGCGATCAGCTGAGAGGAAGAAGAAACAAGATCTGAGCAAGAGTCAGCAGGAACAGTTTAAGAGCAAAAAGACTCAGATTAGAACAACTCAGAGCAGATTAGCTCAGAGCAGATTAGAGAAGAGCACAACAGATCAGATCGAAGCTTCGACCAAACCAGATCAGATCAGAACGAAGCTTCGACCAGACGAAGGAGATCAGCTCAGACGAATTAGTTTGTACAAACTTTATTCAGAATACTAGAAGAAAAACTATTTGTCTGATCGAGACAGAGCTCACATGTTCAAAGTCAAAAAGCCTGAAATGCATTGATGAAGGACACAAGGTACACCACATTTACAGAAGCTTTTCAACTGTTAGGAGTTTGTGTCCAACAGTAACTTCAGACCAGAGGATTTATATACGAGGGATGGAATACCTGTGTGTGTAGAAGTACGAAGAGAGTCGGAAAAAGGGAAGAAAGAAAAGAAAAGTGAGAAGAACACAACTTGAGAAAGAGAGAGCTTAAACAGAAGTGTTCGACTCCTTACAGTCTTGGTGAGAAGACAACAGCTCATAGAGCACCTTCCCGAGTGTGTGAGAGTGAGTGATGGAGCGACCCAAAACAAAGGAAGATCGAATTTAGAGAGGGCCCATAAGAAATTGGATTTAATAGTAGTGAGAGTGAGCTTGCATTGTAAATTTCACACACACACACATTCACTCACATATATTGAGAGATGAGCGAAACAGATTAGAGTGAATGTGAAAAACAAATCAATGTAGTCTTTCTCACAGAAACGTTAAACAATTGAAAACAGAGCGTTGAGTCTAGGAGTTCAGCTTGAATAGTGTGATAAGTCCCAGCTGAGTGGGTTTGTCTTCTAGTTAAAGCCTTTCAGTTTGGAAGAAGGGGAGACATAGGAGCGAGGCTCCGAATTTCAAGAAACAAATTCCAGCGTATGTTTGTTAATAGCTTTCTGCATAGCATGTTTTTAAAACCTATAGCTTTCAATTTTAAATCTTAGAGATTATTTCAGATGTTGTTTGCCTTGGTTTTTATACCTCATCCGATATACTTCGCGGTGCTCAATGATTTCAAGAAGAGCTATTGCAGCTCGTTTTTTAATTCTTTCAAATCGTGTGATCTGTTTTCACTGTAGCACGCGATATGTTTCGATCCTAACATATGACAATACAAAGTACTGGATAAATTTATCAACACAAGCATACTTAAAAAAATAAATAAAAAATGTGAGGTGTATATTTTTCGATAAATACAAGACAAGTGACTATCAAAACCAAAATAGTCATAAAAATTATTATTGAATTAACCATCTTCTCCTTCTTCCTTTTTTAAATAGAGAAATAAAATTTGTGAAGAGAAATTCGATGGCAAAGAGTAATCTTGGAGTGAATGAATGTTTTAGAGAGCGTCATATTTATAGGATAAAATCTATCCATTTATAACCGTTACTAGCCATTAAAATATATCCGTTTTATTATCGTTTATAATCGATAGAACACAATAGTTTATGATAATTAAAATTTATTTAACATTTTTAGATTAAAAAAATATAAGCATGTATTCACATAATTCTATAGTCATAACATGATGTATATAATGGTAAGCCATATGTAAAAAATTTTGTATATCACGTCACATTATTATTTTGTGGTGACATAGTTTCCTTTATATAATAATATGATGTTATACATAACTACTGACAATATAAATTTTTAAATCATATCACGTTATTATAATGAGGTGTCAATTACTCCTTTTATATAATAACATGATATTATACATTAAAAGATATGTATAGGAACCCACGAGTGATCGTGCTGATAACGGATTATAAGTTAAAAATAACATGAACAAAATAAAATTAATAATTACCTTGGTAGTATATTTGAATATTGCATTTGCTCTTTAATTACTCCAAATAAACTCTTTTTTATTTTAATAGGAAATTATTATTTCTCTATAATTACTTAATTTAGAGAGAATTAAAGTGAGACTGAATTTGTATATTTTTGCGTGTTTTTACAAAGAAAATTACAAGCATATTTGTAGGTAAATAAAATGATTAAAATAATAAAAAATCTAATCACTTCATTTAATATTTAGACATCTAATAACTAACAGCTAATTACTAACCAATCAATAAAAACTTATTTTCGTAATAACTTTGATGTAGCCAAATAGTTCAGCCGACGAGCTGTTACCACGTCGAGGACCTCGGGAACGTCGGGCGTCGGGGATTGGAGAGTGTGCGCGTATTCCTGCAACCAACGAACATTTGTCAAAGGGCGTCGGAGACGTGTCCGGCGAAGCCCCTCCGATGCTTAAGTCAGCCGTGCACGAGAGTAAAATGAGAGGAATATAAGCTGTGTGCGAGAGAGTGCGATAATGAGTGAATGATCGTAAAAGAACAAACCTGGGGGTATTTATAGAGGGGCTAGGCAGATGAATCGATTCGTTGGCACGTTCTGTCGAGACGTGGGTGAGGTCGTGCGCACGTCTCCCACATAATACGGCCCACGTTATCCGCCTTTTGCGGAAGTGCTTTAACACCTCGGGTTGGGGCCCTCGAGAGAGGCCTCGAACTTGGGCCGTCTCCTCGGGTTTATAAGCTCTTCCCCGTAACGAAGGAGCTCGGGCGATTCCCGAGGGTATGGTAAGGCCTCGATGAAAATCCCGAGCTCCGAGCTCCCCTGCGCGTATCCCGATCTTCGAGCTCTATGCGCGCCTCTTGATTGCTTTCGCCCTTGATGATGTAGATGGTCCTCGGATCCCGAGCTACTAATGGGGGGCATCAGGAGTATCCCCCGCCGCTAGTCCTAGACGAAGAATTGAAGTATAGGAGTACGTGTGGTTGAGATCGGGATCCGAGGTGGGACCTACAATGGTGAAGGAATCCACGACCCGCAAGGCATCGTATTGTAGTTGCCAATAGATTTTCCATGATCGGGATGACTGAGGCTCGGGGTTTAATGTGAATTTTGTGTTTTCTGAAGAAAACCATGATCCGTGTATCAATGTTTTTCCACCGTTGATAAGATCTTCAACGAGCGGTCAAGATGGAGGCATCCTGACATCCGAAGCGACCGTCCCTGACACCCGAAGTGACCGTTGAGCCAATCGAGGTGACCGTTGGGCGTCCCCAGATGATCTGGACCGTTGAGAGGCGTGCGATCGGACGGTTGAGATCAACCTCCCCATTCCTATAAATACTTCACCTCCACCCCTCATTTCTCACTTTCGATTCTAAACATCTTGTTACTCTGCCCAGATATTCTCTCGCTTCCCGATTTCTCAATCTACCGTCCCGATCTCTTAATCTCATACTTCAGTAAGTGATGTCTTCCCCTTCTACTAGCCTAGTGAGTAGTACTGCCGAGTCTATAGATAGTGCATCTCCCATTAGCCAGGCGGGGGAACCATGGCTTCCCGAGCCAGGGGAGCTCTGTTGGGGATCCCGATCCGCCCCCGGTCAGGCAGCGGAAGAACAAAAAATAAAACCGGGAGGCGATCAATACGAAAAATCAATCATCAATGTATCGACATACATAGGGTGTTTCAGGCGTGTTACCTCGCTGGCACTTGTGCCTGGCTCCAACCGGTGTTTCAAGAACCCGGCGCTTCTCGATAGATTGCGGTAGTTAAAAGATATGTATAGGAACCCACGAGTGATCGTGCTGATAACGGATTATAAGTTAAAAATAACATGAACAAAATAAAATTAATAATTACCTTGGTAGTATATTTGAATATTGCATTTGCTCTTTAATTACTCCAAATAAACTCTTTTTTATTTTAATAGGAAATTATTATTTCTCTATAATTACTTAATTTAGAGAGAATTAAAGTGAGACTGAATTTGTATATTTTTGCGTGTTTTTACAAAGAAAATTACAAGCATATTTGTAGGTAAATAAAATGATTAAAATAATAAAAAATCTAATCACTTCATTTAATATTTAGACATCTAATAACTAACAGCTAATTACTAACCAATCAATAAAAACTTATTTTCGTAATAACTTTGATGTAGCCAAATAGTTCAGCCGACGAGCTGTTACCACGTCGAGGACCTCGGGAACGTCGGGCGTCGGGGATTGGAGAGTGTGCGCGTATTCCTGCAACCAACGAACATTTGTCAAAGGGCGTCGGAGACGTGTCCGGCGAAGCCCCTCCGATGCTTAAGTCAGCCGTGCACGAGAGTAAAATGAGAGGAATATAAGCTGTGTGCGAGAGAGTGCGATAATGAGTGAATGATCGTAAGAGAACAAACCTGGGGGTATTTATAGAGGGGCTAGGCAGATGAATCGATTCGTTGGCACGTTCTGTCGAGACGTGGGTGAGGTCGTGCGCACGTCTCCCACATAATAC
>KV017458.1:225898-236582 GCA_001598015.1 Dorcoceras hygrometricum
TTGTCGGGTACGATTCTTCGCAAGAGGTATTCCATGATATCATGTCGCCAATCCGGGGTAAGCACTCTCCCCTGATTTTGCTCGACCTGATAGACTTGCGATAGCAACTCCTTCCCCTGTACTTCCTTATCCGAGCTGGCGCAAGGGAGCTAGCCATCTTGGCGCGCTTGTCTGCTTTTTCATTGTTTTCCCGAGGTACTTGTTCCAGAATCACCTCGGAAAAAGCCTCTGTCAGTTTATTCAGTGCCTCCGCGTACTTCACCATCTTTTCATTATTGATATCGAACTTCCCGTTGCTTTGTTGAATTACCAACTGAGAATCAGAATAAAGAAGGACCTGAGCTATTCCCATGTTTTTTGCAGCTCGGAGTCCGATGAGCAAGGCCTCGTCTTCAGCTTCATTGTTGGAGGCTTTGAAATCAAGAGTAATCGCCAAGCTTGTTTCCTCCCCCCAGGGGGATACCATAACTACCCCGACGCCGCTTCCCGAGGAGCAAGAAGACCCGTCAACATACACTTTCCACCTCTCCTCTTGCTCGAGGTGCACTGTTTCTGCCAAGAAATCTGCTAAGGCCTGCGCTTTGACGGCTGCCCGAGGTTTAAACTGAATATCATACTCACTAAGCTCGGTGACCATTTAACAAGCCTTCCAGAAGCATCGGGGTGAGAGACAATTTGCCCGAGCGCGCTGTTAGTAAGCACTGTGATCGGGTGAGAGAGGAAATATGGCCTTAGGCGCCGAGCTGTAATAACCAAGGCCAGAGCCAGCTTTTCCTGCGTAGTATAATTTAGCTCGGCGCCTTTCAGAGCATGGCTCACGAAATACACAGGTTGGTGTACCTGTCCTTCCTCCCGAACTAATACCGAACTTGCTGATTGTGGAGTAACGGCGAGATAAACAAATAATGGCTCCCCGAGCTCGGGTTTATTTAGAACGGGCAAGACTTGTTTAGATCCCGAAAATCTACACACATCCTCCATTTTCCTGTGGCCTTCGGCACTAGAACGACGTTAGACAACCAGGTAGGGAAATGTACCTCTCTGACATGGCCTGCTTGCAATAGGTCCCCGACCTGACTTCTAATCACCGCGTCTTTCTCGGGCCCGAAGTTCCTCCTCTTCTGAATGATGGGTCGAGAGCCCGAGGAGACATTCAACCGATGCTCCATCACCTCACGCTTGACCCCCTTTAGATCAGACGGCGACCAAGCGAAAATATCCTTGTTCTTCTCCAAACAATGAACCAACTCTCATCGCACATCTTCGGGGAGGGACTTAGCGATTTTCACAATCCCTGACGGGGGATCGAGGACCACTTCTTCTTCCTCATCCTCCGCAGTCAACAGAAAGTCCTCCCCTACCAAGTTCACACCTCTGTCTTCCCGAGCCCTAGGATGGTCTTGAGATCGGGACTTAGCAACCTTCTGCTCCACTCTCACCTCCTCAACATAGCATTTCCTCGCCATCTTCCGATCCCCAATGACCTCCCCTACTGAGTCTCCCACTGGGAATTTGATCTTCTGGTGCAAGGCCGAGGCCACCACCGAGAACGCAGCCATGGCTGGCCTTCCAAGAATGACGTTTTAGGAAGAAGGCGTGTCCACCACAGTAAATTCTATTACCTTCGTCTTCCTACACTCGCCCGACCCGAGCGACATCGGCAATTGAACAGCCCCCACTGGCTGTAAATAATCCCTCGTGAACCCATACAAAGGCGTGTTCACAGGTTCCATGCGATATTCCCCGAGATCCATCTGGTCCACGGCACTTTTGAAAAACACGTTGACCGAACTCCCTGAATCCACAAAGATACGGGCCACTTCATAATTGGAAATCATATCCCTGATAACCAATGCGTCATTATGCGATTTCTCATCAAGAGGCATGTCCTCGGGACCAAAAGAGATGATAGGTCCCGAGCGCCTATTCCCGACCTCCATGGCTTCCATACGCCTAAGCCTTGTCTTCCTCTCTCTATTGGAGTCCCCATCAGTAGGTCCTCCAGAAATCATGTTAATAAATCCTCGGGGTTGAGGCGTCCTTTGTTCTCCTCGATTAGGTTGCTGATCCTGTCTCTGAGGTGCCCTACCATGACTCGGGGTCCTGCTACTAGGTTGCCTCTCGTCCTCCCGACGAGGCCTCTTCTCCCACCGACGTGGCTTGTCAGCCACCAGCACTGCCCGCACATCGGGGTTGTTCTGTAAAATTCGCTCCAACTCTTGGTCCCATAGCCGACATTCCGCCGTAGTGTGACCATAGTCCCTGTGGAAATCGCAAAACTTGTCAGATTTTGGGTTCCTCGGGGTCCCGTCACTGCCCCGAGGACGTTGGACGACCTTCCTTTCATCACAAACTTCCAGCGCCCGAGCTTTGCTCACTTTCAAAGGCGTCCGAGCAGTAAACTCCCCCAACAGCAAAGGGGGATCTTGTCTGATTGGCCTCGGTAGAGGTCTTTCGGCCCGAGCATCCCGACCCTCCCGAGGATGTGGCCTCTGTTCACTTTTTCTTGAGGACTGTATCTCATCTACATTGACGTACTTTTCCGCCTTGGTCAGAAGCTCATCGAACGTCTTTGGGGGCTTCTTGACCAGTGATTTGAAGAAGTCACCCCCTCGCAGCCCCTGGGTGAATGCCCCGATCAGGAGGTCGGGTGTAGCAGATGGTACTTCGATGATAGTTCTGTTAAAGCGCCGAATGTACTCCCGAAGAGTCTCATGCTCCTTTTGCTTCACAGTGAATAGATTCAAGGTAGTCAGGGGTTGTTTCTTGCTGCTAGCAAATTGATGTAAAAACGCCTGGCTGAAGTCCTGGAAACACTTGATACTCCCAGCTGGCAGAAGATTAAACCATTGCTGGGCAGCTCGGACTAGGGTAGTCAAAAAGATTCGGCATTTGATCGGGTCAGAATATCGGTGGAGCAACGCAGCGTTCTCAAACCGAGATAGATGCTCCTCGGGATCTCCCATCCCGTCGTACTCCCCTACATTGTGATATTTTGAAATGTTGAGGTAAATCGGCCTCCAACACCTCATCAGAGAATGGTACCTCCCGAGCAGGCGGGGGAGGCGGTGCCGAGCTCTTCTCCTTCCTCAGATTCTCCAATTCCTCATACATCCTCCTCATCTCTTCGGCTCGCTGACTCTCCAACTCCTCACGCATCCTTCTCATCTCCTCGACTTGCCGAGCTTCTAACTCTTCACGCATCCTCCTAATCTCCTCGGCTTGCTGATCGAGATTAGGGAGCAGGATTCTCCGACCCCTGTGCGGTACTCTCTGTGTTACTGTTCTCCCCACTACGCTGAGTTCTAGTCCTCTTTGGTGGCATCTTGTATCTTCTTCTACGTTTCCCACAGACGGCGCCAATTGATGTAGCCAAATAGTTCAGCCGACGAGCTGTTACCACGTCGAGGACCTCGGGAACGTCGGGCGTCGGGGATTGGAGAGTGTGCGCGTATTCCTGCAACCAACGAACACTTGTCAAAGGGCGCCGGAGACATGTCCGGCGAAGCCCCTCCGATGCTTAAGTCAGCCGTGCACGAGAGTAAAATGAGAGGAATATAAGCTGTGTGCGAGAGAGTGCGATAATGAGTGAATGATCGTAAGAGAACAAACCTGGGGGTATTTATAGAGGGGCTAGGCAGATGAATCGATTCGTTGACATGTTCTGTCGAGACGTGGGTGAGGTCATGCGCACGTCTCCCGCATAATACGGCCCACGTTCTCCGCCTTTTGCGGAAGTGCTTTAACACCTCGGGTTGGGGCCCTCGAGAGAGGCCTCGAACTTGGGCCGTCTCCTCGGGTTTATAAGCTCTTCCCCGTAACGAAGGAGCTCGGGCGATTCTCGAGGGTATGGTAAGGCCTCGATGAAAATCCCGAGCTCCGAGCTCCCCTGCGCGTATCCCGATCTCCGAGCTCTATGCGCGCCTCTTGATTGCTTTCGCCCTTGATGATGTGGATGGTCCTCGGATCCCGAGCTACTAATGAGGGGCATCAAACTTCATAACGAATTTAGTTTCTAATATAATTTAGCAACTTTGGCTCGTACCCGCTTCATCAACTATTGCTATTTAAACTGATGGAAATATATATACACGGTAGCCTCCCCATGATGAATGCCTGCAAATAAATTTAGAATCTCGAATACTTCGAAAAAACATGCAGAACCAATTTCAAATGATATAACAAGAGAAATCGATGAATGAAATGTGAATAATATTATATATGAACTACCATGATCTCATGATAAGTTGAAGATTCCCTTGGGACACTACTTCTATGATACACGGTATATACTAGCAATCTGGTACATATGATATTTACAAATATATGGAGGGGAGATACGTTGATAGGTGGTTTCTAGAATTTTTAAATCGAGGGTGATAATAGATTTTATTAGACAGTCTAGAGAGTTAGATTTTTATTTTGACATCTTTGTCATTTAGCAACATAAATGAATTGTATTTTCTAGACTAGATATTAATTTGACGTTGATGTCAAATTGACGCCTAGAGTAGTTAGTTAAATGTCTCAAGTTTAAAATATAGTAACGTATATTTATTAGTCAAAGTATGTGATTTTAATGTAAACCGTGCTATCTTTAACGAGTATTAAACCGCATCTTACAAGAATGATCAATAGGATATAGATCATGGGAAAAAGGTGACAGAAAAAATCCTCTTTAATATTACTTTTTAAACCGAAAACGCTCGTCTCTTTAGTAGGATCACAATCTACCTGCTACGGAGCAAAATCCAAAAACCCTGATCAGCTTAGTTGACAAATTTGACTTTAATTTGGTAACCACACCAAGTGGGAAATTAATGGGTTAAAAATGGTCATTAAGTACATATTCGGACTAGAGGTATTAATTCGAACGTCATTAATGCGAAATAGAGAAGGACGACGACGAGATTTAAAAAATTATAAAATAATTTCTTTTTTATTAAACTGTACTCACTAGAGGAAGTTTTAAAATCTATAATGATCCGAGGAGCAATTACTTAGATCTATGTAAATCTGAGGAATTGTTCACCAGATTTACTATTATTAAAAAATCAAATGTTCAAAGTACGACCATAATACACCTTCTTTGAATTTTTTTTCATGAAAGCAGGTCATAAACTTTTTTCATAAAACACATGCGAAGTTTCACCGTTTTAAGTTTTTATTTATTTAAATTTACTTTTAAACGTAAATCTAGGATCGAATAAGAACAACACGGATTAGAAGAGGGATTGAATAAACTCCTTTTTAAAATTTTGTACTTAAATCGATGTTGCTAATCAACCGAGTTACGAGCTGATAGCAGTACTTAGTTTGATATGTTTCTTAAGCAATAAATCTATTATGCGAAATGAGCTCAATCAAACAGCGAACAATGATATGTAAATGCATGTAAGGTTAAATCAAATAAGAAGCTCTGGATGTTCGAAATAGAGCTTCTATGTCTCCACTTCTTCCAAATTGGAAGGATATCCATTAGAATACTTAAAATACACAGTATCCGAAACCACTATGTCAGGAATCACCCGATCTGAACTCCTGACACACTTCTTACAACAACACAAATGTTGTGTTATAACGAATTTGTAAGGCTTAAGCTAATCTGATCAAGTAAAACTAAGCCTTTATTATTCAGCTCCGAGATGGACTCAGGACAAAAGATTCAATGAACAATTAAACAATTAGAAGAAGGATCTTCTGTTGAGAATAAGAATAAAAGATAGCTTCAATAATCATGATGCAAAAGTTCTTTCTTCGATTCAGCTTCTCATCATTTATATTTTTCGGATCCAAATGGTAATAATTAGGGGTTTTTAACGGTTTAAATTAAACCGTAATTGGTTTTTCAAAAAAGGGTATAAAGAGAGAATGAACAATGTAAGGTAACACACCGTATGGAGGGTGTAATATAATTTAAGTCACGCGCTTTGAAAAGGCGTAACTTTTACTCATTTTTTTTATTATTTAATGTAAGTCCCACCTTCCCAAACGACGGGAATTGCTTATTATTTAAAAAATAATATATTATATGATAATAAAATTAAAAAACCAGTTAAATGACAGCTACGCATTACACATGCTTCTCTTTGTATGCATGAGAGGATGAGCATCGGTGTGGTAGATTGGTGTACATTGACATCTTTCCCTCACACAATATGTGAGACCCTAGAAATTTATTTGGATTAATCAGTGGATAGATTTTCATTAATCAGCTTAGAGTGGATCAGATTTGACGCAAGCTGAATTAGTGAGACAGCTCGGTTGCGGACTGAGTTGTTCATGTGTCGCTGAGCTGATCCGAGGGGTTCTGAGCTGATCTGTGCAGCGTGTGATATCTGGAGATTAGTATGGGTTAGTTACAGGTTTATATCGGGTTTAGCATGGATTAGATAAGGCGTGAGCTGATATGAGTGGGACAGTTCAGATCTGAGCTGTTTTGTAGAATGTTGAACTGGTCTTACTGTCGAGAGCTGTTTCAGTGAAAATAGCATAAATCGGGCAGCTCTGGGAGGTGCCGTATATGTGTAAGCTGATATGAACCGTCGGGTAAGCTGGATTTAGCTCACCTTGATTTCTGGGAGTCTGAGCTGATATCTCCCAAACCCTAGGTACTGTTCATGCGAACTGGTATTTTCCATATTTCTTGAGACTTGCTGATCGGTTTGAGCGCGGGTGTACCGTCGAAAACCCCTTTCCAAACACATCATTTCCCTATCGATATTGTGGCCGGAGGTGGCGGGAGGAGGAAGCATGAAGTCGTAGGTTGCGTGCTGTTTTTCGCTTCTCCCAGTCGTGTTACTCATCCGAACTGGTAGTTATGAGCTGTAAGTGGTATTTCTTGTTCTTGGCTTCGATTTAAGACTAGTTTCGCTAACTTTGGAGTAGATCTAAGCTAGATGTTACATCCTAGAGCTTGTTAGCTCGTGATCGGTTTCGGGTTCTTGAGTCCACTTTTAAATTTTGTCCTTTTCTCTGGTTAAATTGACATTGTTCTCTATTTCTTTTGCTCTTTTTCTACATTTGTCAAATGGAATCCTCCGATCTGATTATTTTTTAAGTGTGTTTTGAAATCGGATCTGATTTGGGCTTTGTACGGGTCTTGTGTGCATTTTTGAATGTGAATCTCATTCTGGTACCTTGGAGGCTTGGATATTTTTAAAAACATTGTAAGCCGTACGTTTCCCTGAATGTGACCCCGAGGCCTTTATAAAGTAAATCATGCACGAGGTGGTAACTTAATTCTTATTTTTTTCAAAGCTGCTCGCATCTACTGAGCATGCATAGATAATTTTTTAGTAGTCCCGCCGGTTGAAACAACGTGATACTGTAGTTTGTAAAATTCATCTACTTTACGTTATTGTTGCAACTTCATTTTCTTTATGTGGCAAACAATGAAAAACCCCGTAATAATTATACGATAGACTCGTCCTGATGAATCCGCCTCAATGTAATAAATCAAAATTAAAAGCTTGTACTTTCCTCCGTACTGCTCTATTTAATGTTCCTTCTTTTTTATTAAAACAAGTAATCCTCGTATAAAGCTAACTCTAACATATTTTGATTACATACGGAGTAACTGCTACAAACCTTTTATCAAGTCAAGTCTTGAAATCTATTATGATATGATCTATATGAACCTCCAAACTGATCTGCTTTATTTTCTATTCTGCTCTGTTCTGATCTGAGTAACCTAAGATGATCTCTACACTTCAATTATCTGATCTTATCTATTGATCTGTTCCTAGAGTTGACTTGACTTTACTCAACTTAGTTGTGATATGTTCTACTTAAAGAACATCGTTGCCTCTGGTCTGATCTGATCAACTAATCTCCGTGATAATTTTTCTTCACCAAAACTTAAAATATTTTAATTAATAATTTCCCCCTTTTTGGTGATGACAAAAATTAAAAGAGAAGCCTTCTCAAAAGGATTTATCTTTTATACCATGAAGTATATTCCATTGTACAAAGAGTATTCAATCCTCAATCTAAGTCTTAAACTCATTCATGGTCTAAGCTGATTTTGCTAACTGCTTGAATTCTTATCTTATTCAAGTTCCCAACCAAGATCTACATAAGTACAATATTAGGTGGAGGAATATGTTGTACAATACTTTCAACAAAGTACACTATTAAGCTTCTGATATGATATATGACTTTATAAAAGGAGTTCACATAAAATTAGTTCCAAAAGTGAACCACATCAGTGAAGGATGTTAAGTCCCAATCAGGATTCTGTTCTTTACATGAAGTTTCGGTATGGTTTCTGCACTGCAAGGGAAGTACCAATCTGGATTGTGTCAAATCTAATCTATACAAACACTGATCTGTACAACTACAGAGTTTTGTGAAATATTGAGGGACAAAGATATTCTAGGATGTTATTATACAAAAATTATTTTTATCTCTTCCTCTTGCTACTTTCCTCATTTTTGGCATCACCCATTTCCTTTAAGCACTCAACAACTTCAACAATCTGAGAGCTAAGTGTGGAAACCTTATCAGCAAGTTCCTTCTTATTTCCTCGGATCTCATTTACGAGTTCCAATTATAATGACTACTGAGTCCTTTGAACTGATTCCAGTAACCCGTTCATCTCCTCTATGATTGATTTTTAAATCTTCATAATTTAGCTTACAGAGAGTTGTCTGACACTTAGACAGTTTAATATAGCTTTGAATGACTCAACTACATGAGATATGCACTGAACTCTTGAAGAGAGGCGTTTGGAGCATGGTTCGTAATAACGGTCTCGGCGACCATCGCGGGGGCTTCCGTTCCAGTTCCATTAACGTTTCACGTAACGGTCAAGTCACGGAAGTTTTAAAAAGTATAAAAAATAAAGGACGTGGAAATTGATTGAGTAATATTACTTAATTTATAAATCTAACATAAAATAATATTACGAATTATTCAATATTAATTAAAATAGAAAAATTATCAGTTACTTCGATTATCCCTAATACAGATAAATAATTATTGATTATTTTATTAATTTGAATATTAATAATTTATTTTATATGTTTATTATTACATTTACTTAATTAATTAACATTTAGATTTAGAAACCAACCATATATTATCACAATTCTCAAGGGGCCTAATTGCAAAGCACGACCCTGGAAAAAGTATGGACCTCTATGTTTCTCAAAGGCCGAAACATTTTCGTAGTATTTTTATTAATAATTAAAAAAACTGAAAAATAAAACCTAACCACACTGCTAGCCCTAATCAACATTAATCCCTATATTGGGCCTTCTCCCCTACCAGCGTACAATCATCTTCTTCAAATTGGGCCTTCTTTACTCTCCCGTACAATCACCTTCTTCAATTTGGGCCTTCTCCACTATTCCCGCACAGTCTTCTTCTTCTTCGTACCGTTCTTATTTCTTTCTGGTTTTGATTTTGCTTGTTTCCAATTTGTTTCTACTGGGATCTATGATGAAAAATGGAAAAGTTTGTTTCTCAAAACATTTCGCAGTGGTCGTCTGAGAGGTCTGGATTTGAGAGTCGGCGACGCCGTTCCGTTTTGCAACTAAACGGCCGTTCCACCGTTTTCTCACCGTTCTTCTATACAAACACGCCATTCCACAACAACTCCCTTGATGATCCGGATTTTTGTATCGGCGACCTCCTTTCCCGTTCCGAAACGGCCGGAACGACCGTCCCGCTACCGTTTTGGTAAACCATGGTTTGGAGGGTCAGTCGAGGTACTTGGAAGAACAAGAATCATCGATAAACCTTTACGATCGTCAGATATGGATGTTGGTGAGTCCTGATCTGTTCCAGATTCTTCAACAATGGCTGCTACACCAGAAAAATCAACAGCTGAAATAGGATCAACTAAATGTATTACCTCTTGCTATACTATTTCGAAGCTGACTTTGCTTCTAATACTTCTAGATTGAGGCCTCTGTACAGTATTTACACAAAAATTATGAACCGGAACCTAATGTTCCGCTTTATTTTCTACAAAAATCATCTCCCTAAAAGCATCAGAGTCTGTATTTGTTACTTAAAAAATGGTAATGGGTGCATCCTGCTCGAAAAATGCCTTAGCAGCTTCTAGAGACTTGACAATGCTGTCAGGCAGGTTCTCAAGAGCACGGTCCTTGAGCCGGATTCACCCTTATTGCTTGTATTTGTTAGAGTAGATGCCCAACTAGCCAACTTGTGGCGTGTGGGTTTTATAGACTCTTGTACAAACAGTCTTTATATATGATATTCGCATTTACTTATATGGCGTTCTTTACTTTCATTATGTGTGTAATGATTTACAATTGCGTTGAGTAAAGACCTAGAATGCACTAAAGCGTATGTTAGATGTGATAGTGGATATGACGGCTAGCATGAGACACATCTAATAGTCGCCGTGTATTCTGAACCTGTTCCTAGTCGATTGGGCCGTCAAAATGAGGATAAGGCCGCCCGAGTTAGAGACTAGTATCTGCGATGCGAAGTACCACGTTTCATTGGTAGGGAACATTGTGATGTTCTGAGCATGCAGATAGATAGTGACCTGGTGATCTATCGAACTACCCTCGTTCGGACTTTCCAAGTGATTACCATTTGTCGAGTGGATAAGTCCGAGGTCTTGGTTGTACTGATTAGTCATCACGACTCGAAACGTCATTTAGACTCTACATGATAGGCGTCTCACTTTGACCCGTTTGCCGACTCA
>KV017458.1:249145-305542 GCA_001598015.1 Dorcoceras hygrometricum
GTCGCATATGCTCTGAGTGTTACGAGCCGTTACCAGGCCAACCCCGGCCAATTGCATTGGAAGGCTGTGAAGGATATTCTTAAGTACTTACGAGGGACTAAGAATATGTTCATGGTCTATGGGGGTGGTGAACTGAAACTGGAAGGCTACACTGATTCTAGCTTCGAGTGTGACGTGGATGATTCGAAATCAACCTCTGGATTTGTATTCATGCTCAATGGTGGTGCTGTCTCTTGGAAGAGTTCCAAGCAAGACACCATCGCGGATTCAACCACTGAGGCTGAGTACATTGCAGCATCAGCTGCTGCTAGAGTTGGGCGTCATTCCTAATGGAGTTGGTCCAGTCCCGGTGTACTGCGACAACACGGGTGCCGTTGTGCAAGCAAAGGAGCCTAGGTCTCACCAAAGATCCAAACACATACTGAGGAAATACCACTTAATCCGGGATATTGTGGCTAGAGGTGACATAGCAGTTGAGAGAGTCGCCTCTGCGGACAACGTTGCTGATCCACTTACGAAGCCCTTGCCTGGACCGTTGTTTGAAAAATATCGCGAAACAATGGGACTGCGTCTGATGAGTAGTTGGCTTTAGGGCAAGTGGGAGATTGTTAGAGTAGATGCCCAACTAGCCAACTTGTAGCGTGTGGGTTTTATAGACTCTTGTACAAACAATATTTATATATGATATTCGCATTTACTTATATGGCGTTCTTTAATTTCATTATGTGTGTAATGATTTACAATTGCGTTGAGTAAAGACATAGAATGCACTAAAGCGTATGTTAGATGTGATAGTGGGTATGACGGCTATCATGAAACACATCTAATAGTCGCTGTGTATTCTGAACCTGTTCCTAGTCTATTGGGCCGTCAAAATGAGGATAAGGCGCCCGAGTTCGAGACTAGTATCTGCGATGCGAATTACCATGTTTCATTGGTAGGGCACATTGTGATGTTCTGAGCATGCAGGTAGATAGTGACCTGATGATCTATCGAACTACCCTCGTTCGGACTTTCCAAGTGGTTACCATTTGTCGAGTGGATAAGTTCGAGGTCTTGGTTGTACTGATTAGTCCTCACGACTCGAAACGTCATTGAGACTCTACATGATAGGCGTCTCACTTTGACCCGTTTGCCGACTCACTTGGGGTCATAAGGCGTCGGGATTGGATGAGACCCCGATGCATGTAGGAGTCGATGCATCGTTGTCGAGGATTCACCGCTCGCAGACATGCGTGGATATCCTATGCTATCTGAGGGGATAATAGTGTATAAATCTCTGGCCAGAGTACTAGAAGTGTTTTAGGTAAATGTGGACACTATCAGTGATACCTAGGGGATCATGGGGCGATGTTGCTAGACGCTTTACCATGATCCGTTGGGCAAGTCCGGAATTGTGATTCCGGAGCCGCAATGGTTGTGGGCCCACGGCTAGCTGTATCCCTGAACCATTGAGGGTCACACAAGTACTAGATTCGAGATTCCCGCATGGATACTCAGCTCAATGTGTTGAGCACGAGAAGTGGATTTCGGGAAGTGCGACTTCCTAAAAGTCAACAGGGGTCAAACCGAGGTTTCCCGCTGTTGAGGGGCAAAACGGTCATTTTGCACTGGGGTTCTGAAAAACGGTTTTTCAGATCATATTATTCAGTTTCGGAAACTGAGTCTATCGGTCCGATCTGATCGGCGATCGGAGTTACGATGAAGCCTCGGTGGTGGAGATGAACTGAATGTTCATTGTTGGACCCGGGCCCGTTGGGCCGGTCCAAGTCCAACACTTAATCTATTTATATATTATTAAGAGACTTGATTAAAGACTTGATACAACTTAACCCTAACCCTAAAAGTGCTAGCCGCCTCCCCTCCTCTCTATACACGCCGCCGCCTTGCGCCGCCGCCGTCTCGAGTCATCGGAATTCGTTCCGGCCGATTCGACGAGGAGAATCCGTTCGTGCAGAATTCGTCAGTGCTTCTAGTGCAGGCTGACGAAGGAGTCTCGGTTCTGGTCGTGAATCGGATTGGCGATATCTACCGCAGTCTACCGAGAAGAGCCGACGTTATTGTAACTACGGTTGGAGCCAGGCACAAGTGCCAGCAAGGTAATCGTCTAAAACATCCTATGAATGTCGTAGTTTGTTTTGAATTTTTCGTATTGATCGTCTCCCGGCTGTATATTTATTGTTCTTCCGCTGCCTCACCGGGGGAAGGATCCGGATCCCCAACAGTATTGTTATCTACGGGAGTTGGTTCCTCCTCCTCGAGACTTTGAGCCGGATGCTCACGCTCACTGTTCTAGTCTGGAGCCTGATGCTCCCCGTTGTCAGCTTGAATATGATGATCCTGAGCTACTTCATTCATATTTGCCTCTGTATATATTAGATCTTGGTGCTCTGTTGTCTTCATCGAAGTGTCTTCAGTTTTTATATGATCTTGAGTTGGCTGCAGATGATATACAAGAGTAGATATTGGAACAATCATCTGTCAGAGCTCCGATAACTCCAGGGGGAAACTCTTGTTCCCCACAACTAGAATGCTCAGGCCGATGTGGCCACCATTGATGTCAAATTACCAAATAGAACACTCGCCCAGTATACCTTTATCTGGTGCTGATCGCCACCATCATGTCGAACCGTTCAGAAGTTACTACATCAAAGGACCCAGCCTTTGCATTCAAAGATTTTGCCACAATTTCGTTGAGCAAGCAATACTCCACCTTCATTTTCTTCATCTTACTGGATGGTTTGAAGGGAATACCAGTTAGTGAGACAAGACCTTCATGTCATCCACTACCTTTTTGGTAAAGTAGAAAAACTAGTAATGCCCTCAGATGTCAAATCGAGAACTTCAGAGAAAAACGGCTGTGCAAACACCACATCCTATCCTCCAACAGTACTGAGAACTGCCTCACTGATGATAGACACACTAGAGAAAAACTGATTCAGTGCTTCTCAGAAACAGATCTTGAAAATACTCGAATTCTAGACGAATCCATGGAGAAACATATTCACCATTCCTGTTAGAGTAGGTGCCCAACTAGCCAATTTGTGGCGTGTGGCTTTTGATGACTCTTTGTGTAAAACAATCTTTGTTTATGAATTCATATTTTATATGTTCTTTATCATCGTTTTATTATAATATTAACAATTGTGTTGGATAAAGACCTAGAATGTGCCATAGTGTATGTTGGATGTGATATGATGGCTGTCATGAAACACATCTAATAGTCACTGTGTATTCTAAACTTGTTACTAGTCGATTGGGCCGTCAAAATGAGGATAAGGCCGCCTGAGTTTGAGACTAGCATGCGATGTGAAGTACCACGTTTCATTGGTAAGGAATATTGTGATGTTCTGCGCATGCAGATGGATGGTTTGCCTGGCGAACTATCGAACTAACCTCGTTCGGATTCTCCAAGTGGTTACCATTTCTCGAGTGGAGAGTCCGAGGTCTTGTTGTATGAATTAGTCCTTACTAATCGAAACATCATTGAGACTCTACATGATTAATCGCCTCACTTTGACTCGTTTACTGACTCTGTGAGGGTCATCAGGTGTCGAGATTGGGTGAGGTCATGAAGCATGTGGGAGTCGATGCTTTGTTGTCGAGGATTCACTGCTCGTCCTAGTGCGTGGATATTCTATGATATCTGAGGAGATAATAGTGTGACAAATATCTGGCCAAAGTACTCTTATGCTTTAGTGTAAATGAGTTTACCTAGTAGCACTCGCGATGTCGCTATTCTGATCTCCAAAATGTATGCATGGCTATCGAATCTCTAACAATTCTCGATTTACCAATGGTCGTTGATTCGATCGGGATATATGAGATGAAAGGACCATACTATACGCTAACCATAACCGATTGGTTCTTGCAGGCACTATCAGTGATACCTATGGGATCATGGGGCGATGTTTCTAGGCTCCATTGTCCGATGGGTAGATCAAAAAACATGTTTTCTGATTCATAATGAATTGTGAGCCCACGGCTAACTGTATCCCTAAACCATTGAGGGTCACACAGTGTACTGGTTTACCAATTCCCATGCAGACAAGGAAATTGAGCTCAATTTGTTGAGTATAGTAGGAGGAAGGATGGAAGTGTGACTTCATAAAATAACTGGGGGTGGAAATGAGATTTCCTTAAAGATTGGACTAGTATGACTATCCTTAAAGTTTATAGGGGCCTAAGTGCTATTTTGGATTAGGTGGTCTGAAAAATTATTTTCACATCATAATGTTCAGTTGTGTAAACTGGGTAGATCGGTCCGATCTGATCGTCGATCAAGATTATGATGAAGCCATAATGATGGACTTGAAAGCAACGTTCACATGGGCATGGGCCCGACCCAAGCCCATTAACCTGGTTTCTGCCCATGAAAAATCTATAAATAGGGGCCCTGGGGTATTCATTATACTCGCACCAAAAGCTGTTAGCAAACTCTCCCCTCTCTCCTCCCGCCGTCGCTCCGTCGCCACCGCCGCCATCGCCGCACTCGCTGTCGTCCCGGCGAGGAGATTCTGCTCGTGAAATATTCGTTGGGGTTCTAGTGCATTCCAGCGAAGGAATTGGAAAACCGGTCGTGGACCTGATTAAGAGCAACCAAAGAAGTGCTATTTCCATTGGAGAAATAGTTGGAGCCAGGCGCCTAGTCGGCAGACAGGTAATAATCTAAACACCCATTGTTTAATGTTGTGTTTTAAACTGTTTATATTTCCAGAAATACTCTTGTATTAGCGACCCCGGGTACAAAATTTTTGAGACTTCTGCTGCGCCCCGAGAGCGCGATCCGGATCCGGCGCCGGGCTCCATCAGTGGTATCAGAGCGAAGGTTCGGATCTGTAATTCAAGAACTGTTCTGGAATTGTATCAAAAGGACACTGTTTTTAAAAAAAAAATTTTTTGGTCGCCAGAGAACGGCCGCACCGATGCCGTGCGACCGCCGCACGCCCGCATGACTATCGACAGCCATGGCGCACATCGCTCGGCAGCCCCACGCACACGTTGCGTGGGGATCGTGGAGGATACACGCCCCAAATCGCGGCGTGTATCACGGGATGTGCAGAGCAATGCGCGCAGTGCATCTCGGTAGGTCTCGGCGGGTGCTTGTGGGACGTATCGGCAACCCCTTGCGGGCTTGTCTCGGCAGCCCTCGGCAGCCATGCACGACGTGTGTGGGATTTGCGGCCGCACACGGCCGGGCGTGCCATGCGCACCCGTGCGCACCTGTGCGGCACTCGATGGCGCACGCTACAGGGAACATGTGCGGTGCCCGTGCGGCGCCGCTACTGCCAGCGGGCACCTTGACCGGGAAGCCCGAAAATTTGAATTTTTGAGTCCGGGCAGGTCTGTTCTGATTTTAAAATCAAGGTTTTGAGTCCAAATTATTTTTTGGGAAAATTGAAATTTTATGAAAATTGCCCTTTTTGCAGTAATTAACATGAGGTTGAAATAATTGTTTTGATGCAATTAAAACTAACAAAATATGATTTTATTTATGAAATGTGATTTTATGCTTAAAATAGGATTTTGTTAAATCATATCGAATTTGATTTGATCATCTATATATGTCAAGCATGATTAAATTGCATGATTATCTTGATCTGATATATGGTTTTGAATCCGCATGATGTTTTAAATCTGATTTAAAATATGAGACCAAATTTCAAAATTAAAATCCCTCATTTTAAATTTTATTTAAAAATTATATCAAGATTAAAAGTTTCATGATTAAATTGAAGGAACTTAGTTTGTTGATAATTATGAGGAAATGTGACAAAACATTATCTAAGGGAGTGCTTTATAGACTGACTTAAAAATGGCTTGTACCGGCTAAGTCTCTCTGAAGGGCGTTGCTTTGTCTAAGGAGGTTGGTTTTTAAGTGGGCCATATCCCCTCCAACCACCTGGAAGCACTCTTAGAGAATGTTAGTCTATGACTTCTAACTTGATCATAAAACAAAAGTTTATTCGATAAGATCATGAAGCTAAGGGAATTTAAATATTGTTTAAAATTTCCTACCTTCCGTCAACAATGGGTGTACGTCGATACCCGCATACATAGCCCGACTCATATTATTGAGGGGATTATGCATGCCGAAAAGCTGTACATATTCATATTTGTTGTGAGTTGGTTGGAACTCCCTTTAACGTTGGCTCATATTATTGGGGGACATTAAGGGGACCATCCATCATGAATCTACATTGATGGGTCATCTTGACACGTGATAGTAATCGACGTCATATTATTGGGCCCTTACTGGACGTGAGGTAAATACATGGAGGTTGCACCCGGTGCAATTAGGCTCTACCTTTTGGGGGTCATAGTTGGCTGATATTATTCTGGACTATGATTCTCTATTGGGCTCCGTGTACCCGCTAAGGAAACTGGCTTTCCCGATTTTATTAGAGGGTGGTGAAATCGTTAAAATAGTGGGAGGATAATTCATAAAATAAAATGATCATGTTTTATGTCTTAGTGAATTTCTATAAATTGGTAGTAATGAGTGTCTACTTTATCTTAGGATATGTACTGCTTAAAATGTCTTCGATCAAAGATCCACTCGCTGCTATACTGGATAGCAACAAGTTAACTGGCGCAAACTACCTGGATTGGTTGCACAATCTCAAGATTGTCTTGGCTTCGGAGAAGATACTCTACACGTTAGAGAAAAGCCCTCCGAAGGAAGCCCCCGCAGATGTCAGTCCTGAAGAGCTGACGAGACTTGAGAAATGGTGGGACCATGATCTCAAAGCTAAGTGCCACATGTTGGCTTCTACGTCCAACGAACTGCAGCGGCGATTTGAGGACGCTGAGCATGCTGGTGACATACACTTGCACCTCAAAGAGCTGTATGGGGAGAACTCTCGGGCAGAGAGTTTACTACTGTCAAGGAGCTCATGAGTGGCCGCATGCGTGAGGGACTTCGGTCCCTGAGCATGGGGTCCGCATGATTGGGCTCGTTGAAAAGTTGGTGAGCCTTGAGCTCGTACTTCCACATGAGCTGTGAAACGAACCAGACTCTAGAATTTTTTTTTTAAAACATGTGCGGAATACTTAAACGTAAAGTATGGCTCGTTTCCTTTAAAAGCATTTCTAAATCATTTTCTCAAAATACTTTAAGCATAAATAAAGGAATATTTAAAATCATTAAAACATCCAACATAATAAAATCAACTGAGTAAAAGTACTGAATGTAAACATGTTTAAAACCCAATATCTAGAACTGTATCATGGAAGAACTGAAACATAAAGGCAGTCACGTGGTACTGCTGCAGCAGGCGCTCAGAGGTCCTCACCGCCAGTCGGAATATACTCATCGACATGATCATCACCTGCACCATTTAAACCTAGTGAGCCTAGAGGCTCAGCATGCTCTATCGTAATACATAACAAAGTACATACTAATAAAATCGCATGCAAGCAATACTTGTAATTAAAATAACGTTAAAGCGTGAATGCGTGCATGATCTTAAAACATTTATTATCATAACATATCATATAACATATAAGGCATGACATAACGTAACCTGAAAAACGTATGAGTCGTATCAGGAATGTGAGCGGGCGTATGACTGATCAGTCGTAATAACCAACGTACGTGACGGTGTGGTTCACCCCGATATCGCACGAGGATCCCTATATATCACACCTCCTATAAACTGTCACTTCACCCCGATATCACACAAGGATCCATAGGCCCTATAATCATACCTAAAAACAGGGGATCCCCGGACCCGGCTACCCGGCTAACTCCCATCATAAAACTTGGCTACATCACTTCAATCCCTCGGGTTTTAACTTAAAAAGAGAAATGCCTGATCGTTTTATAAAATCTCATGCTGCGTGAATTTCTTAAAATCATGCAATTTAAAAGCTTATCCCGTTAATGTATAATTAATTCTTTCCTTTAAAACATTTACGTACATAAAATACTATATATATAATTAAATATACACTTACGTGCTTCTACATTTTTATACTTTGGTCGAGGATTTTCCGAGGTCTGGCTCGCTACTTCTAGACTAATCGTCGCTCCTTACACGCTCGGTGAAACGAATGTTCACCATCTTTAAATATTTTTGCCTAATTGAATTAAATTTAGACTTCTTAAAAATCAAGGCTAAATGGGACTAATTAAAATCAATTTTGACTTCTAAAAATCGATTTGGACTTATTAAAAATCGATTTTGACTTTAAAAAATCAATTTAAATCAATTTTGACCTCAAAAGCCGATTTTGACCAAAAGACCGATTTTTACCAAATTAAATCCCAAATATTGATTTTGACTTAATTAAAATACCTAAAGCCCTAATTTAAACTAAAAACTTAAAATTAGACATAATTTAAATTATTTAAAAGGTTTGACTCAATTTTGACCTTCTGGCTATTTTCTTTAAAATTGGACCTTTGACACGTTAGTTAAAATAACAGGTCCATAATTAAAATAACTTGAACCCATTTTAAAACATTTGACTCGAGACTCGAAGAACCGATCCGGTCCAACCGAACCAGCCAAAATCGGTTCACTTAGACCGAACCAATTCACCAAAAAGAACCCTAAACCGAAACACACACACCCCATGCAGCACCGCCGCGACCAGCAGTCGCTCTTCACGTTCATCCTCCCTGCTCCGGCCACCATGGTCGGAGCCCTTCCGGCTGGACGACCCCCAGGTCCAGCCGGTCCTAACCTGACCAACCATGGCCCCAACCAAGCAAGCATGAAGGAGAAAGACCCCGCTCAAAGTTGGCGCACGGCGCTGCACAGAAACACGGAGCACGCGGTGTTCCCCTTCTAGCCTATGGTTCGACCGGCATCTCCCATCTATGGACCACTCCTAGCCCTCCTTAGGACCCTCTTGAACCACCTACGATCGAGCCAAGGTCCCTTAGGCATCCCCTAAACCGAAGCCATGCAAGAAGAGTTCAAAACCGTGAGACGTAACATGAAGTAATGTGTGAAACATGGTCATAGGTGTATAGATCCGAGACATTAACATAAAATTCATGCATATTTTCATAAAAACAGATTACTAAGATTTAAATGGCGAGCAAGGAAATTGATATCACATGCCTGGTTTGAAGAATATGTAGATATGCGAGGTACGGGCGTTGTAGACGCGAGAGGGCGCAACCGGCTTTGGATCACCAAGATTCTTCAATGGCTGAATAATTTTCGAAACTTGTGTGCTAATGGAGTGGAGAGGGCGGCTGGTGTGTGGGGAGGAGGCTAGGGTATGTGTAAACTTGTGTTTAGGAAAATAATGAATGTGCCTAATATGACCCTTATGGATTTAATTAAAAAATACAAGCTTGCCCTTCTAATTAAATTAAAAAGGTGCTTAAAACTCCTAGTTGGGCTTTAATGGTTACATAATTTCGAAATCTAGGCCTCCTCATAATTTAAAATGCCTTAAAACTCAATATACCAGTCCGTATAGGTGAAAAACGGTTTCCCCTCCAAAATAATTATAAAAATCCTAATTTTCAAAAATAGTTGCTTAAAATAAAATAATTTCATTCTTAAAAATCTCATAACTTAAAATCTCAAATTATTTTCATTCCGGTCGACCCTAATCTCGTCCACACGTCCGTAGCTCAAGCAGGCTGAAAAATAACACATGCATACCATGCAGCATAAAATCATATAAAATGGCATGTAATCATCTAAAAATATTTTTCCCTAGTCATGCACTCATTTCTACGTAATCTGGATTTTGGGGTGTTACAATGTCTGTGGATTTGATTCTCCTCTCACTCCCTGCTGCATTCGACCCCTTTGTGGTCAACTTTAACATAAACAAGCTGGACGCCACTCTTGAGGAGTTGGTGAACATGCTTGTAGTGTTTGAGGGAACCATAAAGAAGGACAAGCCCGTCCTCCTATTGGGCTCTTCTTCCTCCACGAAGAAAGGGCCCAAATGCCATGGTAAGAAGCGTTCTATCCTGGCGAAAGGGGACAAGCCCAACAAGAAGCCAAAGGCAAAGGCTTCCAAGCCCGACAAAACCGAGGACGTTTGCCACCACTGCCACAAGCCTGGGTATTGGAGGAGGAACTGTCGAGATTACCTCGAGCAGCTGCGAACTGCAAAAGATATATTCTACATTGAAATAATCATGTCTCTATTCTACATCTTGGGTACTTGATACCGGATGTGGATCTCATATTTGCAATGACGTGCGGGTAATGACAAGAAGTCGACGTCTTAGGGAGGGTGAGACCCACTTGAGGCTTGGTAACGGAGCAAGGGTTGCTGCCGAAGCAATAGGAGATGTATATTTATTTCTTTCTTCGAATTATAAGTTGTTATTGAAAGATGTTTTATATGTTCCCGAATTAATAAAGAACATTGTTCCATTTCTATGCTTGAGAGTGATGGATATTCTTGTCATTTTGCTAATTCGATTTGCATTATTTTACAAAAATGAATGTTAACTGGAATTGGGGAACGCGAAAAAGATCAATACAACTTAAAGTTAAAAGAAGTTCCAACTCGCGATGTAGAAACACACACAACAACTATTACAAGGAAAAACGATAATCAAAACCGGGCCGAACTTTGGCTCGGTCACATTTCTTTAAGAAGGATGCACAAGTTAGTGGGAGATGGCATATTTGAAATGTCAGACATCGATTCTTTTACTACTTGTGAATCATGTCTAAAAGGAAATGACCAAGTTTCCCTTCAAGGGCAAGCCTGAACGTGCTCAAGGTCTGTTGGACTTGATCCACACTGATGTGTGCGGTCCACTTAGCATTAGTACTAAGTTCGGCTACACCTACTTCATCACCTTTACCGATGATTACTCTAGGTATGGGTACTTGTACTTAATGAAGCACAAGTCTGAATCCTTTGAAAAGTTCAAAGAGTTCAAGGCTGAAATAGAAAATCAATTGAGTAAAAGTATTAAAGCACTTAGATTTGATCGAAGTGGAGAATACTTAAGTGCCGAGTTTCAAGATTATCTGAAAGAGAATGAGATTCTCTCTCAGTGGACCCCTCCGGACACACCACATCTCAATGGTGTAGCGGAGTATCATAATCGAATCCTGTTGGACATGGTTCGATCTATGATGAGCTTTACTGAACTTCCTGTCTCGTTTTGGGGCTATGCGCTCGAAACGATGGTAATGTTGTTGAACAATGTTCACACCAAGGCAGTGAATATAACTACATATGAGATATGGATGGGCAAACCTCCTAAGTACTCATACTTGAGGATTTGGGGATGTCCTGCTTACGTGAAGCAGATAGTGGGAGATAAGCTGGATAATAGATCCAAATTATGCTACTTCATTGCACACCACATCTCAATGGTGTAGCGGAGTATCATAATCGAACCCTGTTGGACATGGTTCGATCTATGATGAGCTTTACTGAACTTCCTGTCTCGTTTTGGGGCTATGCGCTCGAAACGATGGTAATGTTGTTGAACAATGTTCACACCAAGGCAGTGAATATAACTACATATGAGATATGGATGGGCAAACCTCCTAAGTACTCATACTTGAGGATTTGGGGATGTCCTGCTTACGTGAAGCAGATAGTGGGAGATAAGCTGGATAATAGATCCAAATTATGCTACTTCATTGGGTATCCAAAGAATTCAATTGGATACTATTTCTACTATCCTAATGAAACAAAAGTGTTTGGTTCTAGGAATGCCACCTTCCTTGAGAAGGAATTTCTGCTAGATAGGAAAGGCAAAACAGTAGAACTCGAAGAAGTTCGAGAGCCAACTAACGTACCAAGTGATCCTCCCACACCTCAAGAACCGATCCATAAGGTGCACGAACCTAGGAGGTCTGAAAGAGATCCTAGGGCTCCTGATAGATATGGTTTCCTACTTGAAGAGGATCCAAGTGATCCAAATATTGGATGTGATCCAAGAACCTTCGAGGAAGCAATTTCCGATGTTAATTCTGATTTATGGCTTGAAGCAATGCAATCTGAGATAGACTCAATGCATTCGAACCAAGTCTGGACTCTTGTAAATCCTCCTGAAGGAATCGTTACTATTGGGTGTAAGTGGATATACAAGAGAAAGCTTGGGCCTGATGGTAAGGTACTGACCTACAAGGCACGATTGGTTGCAAAAAATTATACTCAAAGACAAGGTGTTGAATATTATGAAACTTTTTCATCAGCCGTAATGTTCAAGTCAATTAGAATCTTGCTTTCCATAGCTGCATGGTACGACTATGAAATATGGCAAATGGATGTGAAGACTGCGTTCCTTAATGGAAACATTAAGGAAGAGATCTTTATGACACAGCCTGAGGGCTTCACATCTGTAAGTGAGCATAAAGTATGCAAACTTCAGAGATCGATCTATGGTCTCAAGCAAATATCGAGATGTTGGAACTTGAGATTCGATGAAACAATTAAAGAATTTTGTTTCATCAAGAATCCTGAGGAGCCGTGCGTGTACAAGAAGGTAGTCAAGGATGCTGTGACATTCCTGGTACTTTATGTTGATTACATTCTACTCATTGGGAATGATGTAGGAATGTTGCTGATGGATCTGTGTCAACAGATCCAGATTGAATTTTGAATTACACAAAACTTATTACTGTGTTTCTAACAACTCTACGTAGTGTGCAGATAACAGCAGGTTTTATAAGAGAGTTTTTGTCAGAAGTGTTAAGAACATCGAAGAGCAGAAGAGAGAAAATTGAATTTAAGAGAAATCTGTTAACAGTTGTGAATAGGAGATATCTGATGAAGCGTTCTCAGTAGAAGAAGAAGATCCCTGTTAAAGTTGCTGTCAACAGATATCGTGCGAAGAGTTATTGTTGATGAAGTTTGTTGGAGAAATGTTCGAAGAAGAAGATGAACAGTAGAAGTCTGGAACCAGTTGTGAAGAACAAAAACTAGCTGTTGCGCAATGAATCAGACGTCGATATTAAGAAGAGCTAGTATCAGCAATGATGACGTCAGCTTATCTACTGGAGGAAGCTGTGATCAGCAATGATGACGTTGTTGGGAAAGCGGTGGCGGATCCGGATCCCGTCTCCCGGCGGCACAGCGGAAGTTTAAAATTAGCGCCGGGAAACGTTCAATACAATAAAACAAATCAAAAAACCATTCATAGGGGGTCTTTGATTGTTACCTTGCTTGCGACAGGCTCCTGGCTCCAACCAAAATCACAGGGAGACTGGCTCTTCACGGTAGGCGGCGGTAGATTACGTCTAATCAGGTCCACGATCGGATTTGATCTTCCTCCGATCAGCCTGCACTAGAAGGCTGATGGATTTTATCACGAACAGAATCACCTCATTGCACGGATCAGAACAAGTCCAATCGTGCGAAGATCGGACGACGGCGGGCGGCGGCCGGTGGGCGACGGCGTGATGCGGCGGTCGGCGAAGTGAGGTGAGGGAGAGGGAGGCGGCGTGTGGTGCTAGGGTTTTGTTATGATGCTTGTGTTGTGCAACCCTAGGCTCAAGACTATGTATAGGTGTGATGGGCTTGAACCGGCTCATTGGACCTGGGGCGGGCCCAGTCCAACGTATGAACATTCGGTTCATCTGCATCACCGTGGTTTCATCATAATTCCGATCGACGATCAGATCGGACCGATCGACTCAGTTTCCAAAACTGAATATTATGATGCGAAAACAATTTTTCAGATTACTTAGTCCAAAATGACAGTTTTGCCCCTCAACAACGGGAAATCGCAATTTGACCCCTGTTGACTTTTAGGAAGTCGCACTCCCTAAAATTCTCCTCATATGCTCAACACATTGAGCTCAGTTTCCGTGCGGGAATCACGAATCCAGTACTTGTGTGACCCTTAATGGTTCAGGGATACAGCTAGCCGTGGGCCCACAACCATTGCGACTCCGAAATCACAATTTCGGACTTGCCCAACGGATCATGGTAAAGCGCCTAGCAACATCGCACCATGATCCCCTAGGTATCACTGATAGTGCCTGCAAGAACCAGTTGGTCGTGGTTAGCGTACAGTACGGTCCTTTCAATCCACATATCCCGATCAGATCAACGACCATTGGTAAATCGAGAGTCGCTAAAGATCCGATAGCTATGCATACATCTTGGAGATTTAATAGTGACATCGCGAGTGTAACTAGGTAAACCCATTTACCTAAAACACTTCTAGTACTCTGGCCAGAGATTTATACACTATTATCCCCTCAGATAGCATAGGATATCCACGCATGTAAGCGAGCGGTGAATCCTCGACAACGAAGCATCGACTCCTACATGCATCGGGGTCTCACCCAACCCCGCCGCCTAATGACCCCAAGTGAGTCGGCAAACGGGTCAAAGTGAGACGCCTATCATGTAGAGTCTCAATGACGTTTCGGGTCGTGAGGACTAATCAGTACAACCAAGACCTCGGACTTATCCACTCGACAAATGGTAACCAATTGGAAAGTCCGAACGAGGGTAGTTTGATAGATCACCAGGTCACTATATATCTGCATGCTCAGAACATCACAATGTTCCCTACCAATGAAACATGGTAGTTCGCATCGCAGATACTAGTCTCGAGCTCGGGCGGCCTTATTCTCATTTTGACGGCCCAATCGACTAGGAACTAATTCAGAATACACAGTGACTATTAGATGTGTTTCATGATAGCCGTCATACCCACTATCACATCTAACATACACTATGGTGCATTCTAGGTCTTTATCCAACACAATTGTTAACATTATATAAACATAACGAAGATAAAGAATACCATAAACAAATGCGAATATCATATAGAAAGACTGTCATATACAAGAGTCTATAAACCCACACGCCACAAGTTGGCTAGTTGGGCATCTACTCTAACAATTTCCCACTTGCCCTAAAGCAAACTACTCATCAGACGCAGTCCCATTGTTTCGCGATGTTTTTCAAACAACGGTCCTGGCAAGGGCTTCGTAAGTGGATCAGCAATGTTGTCCGCAGAGGCGACTCTCTCAACTGCTATGTCACCTCTAGCCACAATATCACGGATTATGTGGTATTTCCTCAGTATATGTTTGGATCTTTGGTGAGACCTAGGCTCCTTTGCTTGCGCAGCGGCACCCGTGTTGTCGCAGTACACCGGGGCTGGACCAACTCCATCAGGAATGATGCCCAACTCTTGGACGAAATTCCTTATCCAAACCGCCTCCTTAGCAGCAGCTGATGCTGCGATGTACTCAGCCTCAGTGGTTGAATCCACGATGGTTTCTTGCTTGGAACTCTTCCAAGAGACAGCACCACCATTTAGCATAAATACAAATCCAGAGGTTGACTTTGAATCATCCACGTCACAGTGGAAGCTAGAATCAGTGTAGCCTTCCAGTTTCAGTTCACCACCCCCATAGACCATGAACATATTCTTAGTCCTTCGCAAGTACTTAAGAATATCCTTCACAGCCTTCCAATGTAATTGGCCGGGGTTGGCCTGGTAGCGGCTCATGACACTCAGAGCATATGCGACATCCGGTCTAGTCGAGATCATGCCATACATAATGCTACCTATTTCCGAGGCATATGGCACACGTGTCATACTCTCTATCTCCTCATCAGTCTTCAGACACATAGACTTAGATAGAGTGACCCCGTGACACATAGGTAGGTGTCCTCTCTTGGACTCTTCCATAGAGAACCTCTTAAGTATGGTATCGATGTAGGTGGCCTGGGTGAGTCCGAGCATCCGTTTTGATCTATCCCGATAGATCTGTATTCCAAGAATATAGGATGCTTCACCCATGTCCTCATCGATAATCTACTAGTCAACCATACTTTAGTTGACTGCAGCATTCCTACATCATTCCCAATGAGTAGAATGTCATCAACATAAAGTACAAGGAATGTCACAGCGCTTTTAACTACCTTCTTATATACACATGGCTCCTCGGGATTCTTGATGAAACCAAATTCCTTAATTGTTTCATCGAATCTCAGGTTCCAACTCCTAGATGCTTGTTTGAGACCGTAGATCGATCTCTTTGACTGCAGCATTCCTACATCATTCCCAATGAGTAGAATGTCATCAACGTAAAGTACGAGGAATTTCACAGCGCTTTTAACTACCTTTTTATATACACATGGCTCCTCGGGATTCTTGATGAAACCAAATTCCTTAATTGTTTCATCGAATATAGTCGTACGGCTATGGCTAGTAAGATTCTAAATGACTTGAACATTGCGACTGGTGAAAAGGTTTCATCATAGTCAACACCTTGCATTTCATTTGATAGAATCAGCAAATTGCCTCCTTGAAAGTTCTTGGATCACATCCAACAACTTGATCGCCTTGATCATCTTCAAGGACGAAACGAAACTCTACTATTTTGCCCTTTCTATCAAGTAGAAATTCCCTTTCCATAAAGGTGGCATTCCTAGAAACAAACACTTTTGTTTCACTTGGATAGTAGAAGTAGTATCCAATGAAATTCTTTGGATACCCAATGAAGTAGCATAAGATGGATCTCGTATCCAGCTTATCTCCCACTGTCTGCTTCTCGTAAGCAGGACATCCCCAGATCCTCATGAATGAGTACTTGGGTGGCTTGCCCATCCATATCTCATATGGAGTCTTATCCACTGCCTTGGTGTGGACATTGTTCAACAACATTACCGCCGTTTCGAGCGCATAGCCCCAAAACAAGGTAGGAAGCTCAGTGAAGCTCATCATAGATCGAACCATGTCCATCAAAGTTCGATTACGACGCTCCGCTACACCATTGAGCTGTGGTGTGCCCGGAGGAGTCCACTGTGCGAGAATCCCATTCTCTTTCAGATAGTCTTAAAATTCAGCACTTAAGTATTCACCACCTCGATCAGATCGAAGTGCTTTAATACTTTTGCCTAATTGATTTTCTACTTCAGCCTTGAATTCTTTGAACCTTTCAAAGGATTCAGACTTGTGCTTCATCAAGTACAAGTACCCATACCTAGAGTAATCGTCGGTAAAGGTGATGAAGTATGTGCGACCATATTTAGTACCAATACTAAATGGACCACACACATCAGTATGAATCAAATCCAATAGGCCTTGAGCACGCTCACCCTTGCCCTTGAAGGGTTGCTTAGTCATCCTTCCCTTGAGACAAGACTCACAAGTCGGTAGGGAGTTAATGTCTGACAGATCAAACATGTCACTCCTAACTAACTTGTTCATCCTACTTAGAGAAATATGACCTAGCCTAGCGTGCCAAAGTTGTGCTGGGTTCAAGTTATCGTGTTTTCTTTTAATCGTTGTTGTATGTGCTTCGACATCGTCTTTTAATTTTAAGGTGTATAAATCGTTTTCGCGTTCCCCAATTCCAATTAAACATTCATTCTTGTAAATATTGCAAATCGAATTAGCAAACATACAAGAATATCCATCACTATCAAGCATAGAAACAGAAATAATGTTCTTTATTAATTCGGGAACAAACAAAACGTTTCTCAATAATAACTTAAAATCGGAAGACAGAAATAAATAAACATCTCCTATAGCTACTGCAGCAAATCTTGCTCCATTGCCAAGCCTCAAGTGGGTCTAACCCACTCTAAGACGTCGGCTTCTTGTCATCACCTGCAAATCATTGCAGATATGAGATCCACATCCAGTATCAAGTACCCAAGAAGTCGAATTAAGAGACATATTTATTTCAATATAGAACATACCTTTAATCCAGTACTTGTGTGACCCTCAATGGTTCAGGGATACAGCTAGCCGTGGGCCCACAACCATTGCGGCTCCAAAATCACAATTTCGGACTTGCCCAACGGATCATGGTAAAGCGCCTAGCAACATCGCGCCATGATCCCCTAGGTATCACTGATAGTGCCTGCAAGAACCATTTGGTCGTGGTTAGCGTACAGTACGGTCCTTTCAATCCATATATCCCGATCAGATCAACGACCAGTAAATCGAGAGTCGCTAGAGATCTGATAGCTATGCATACATCTTGGAGATCGAATAGTGACATCGCGAGTGTAACTAGGTAAACCCATTTACCTAAATCACTTCTAGTACTCTGGCCAGAGATTTATACACTATTATCCCCTTAGATAGCATAGGATATCCACGCATGTAAGCGAGCGGTGAATCCTCGACAACGAAGCATCGACTCCTACATGCATCGGGGTCTCACCCAACCCCGCCGCCTAATGATCCCAAGTGAGTCGGCAAATGGGTCAAAGTGAGACGCCTATCATGTAGAGTCTCAATGACGTTTCGAGTCATGAGGACTAATCAGTACAACCAAGACCTCGGACTTATCCACTCGACAAATGGTAACCACTTGGAAAGTCCGAGCGAGGGTATTTCGATAGATCACCAGGTCACTATCTATCTGCATGCTCAGAACATCACAATGTTCCCTACCAATGAAACATGGTACTTCGCATCGCAGATACTAGTCTCGAGCTCGGGCGGCCTTATCCTCATTTTGACGGCCCAATCGACTAGGAACTAAGGTCTTTATCCAACACAATTGTTACATTATATAAACATAACGAAGATAAAGAATGCCATAAACAAATGCGAATATCATATATAAAGACTGTCATATACAAGAGTCTATAAACCCACACGCCACAAGTTGGCTAGTTGGGCATCTACTCTAACAGACGTCAGCATTGCTGATTGGAAGAAATCGAGAATCAGCAACTATGACGTCAGCATTTGTATTGTTAAGAAGAGCTGGTATCAGCAATGATGACGTCAGCTTATCTACTGGAGGAAGCTATGAGCAGCAAAGATGACGTCAGCAATATCAGCAGACAACTATCTGAAATCAGCGATGATGACGTCAGCAGTGACGTCATCACAATCAGCAGTGAGCTACAGTAGAACCAGTCGATGGTGTTTGAAGTTAGCGATAGCAAAACGATGTCGTTTGGATAAATGGATGCGACAGCGTTTTGCCTTCGCGCTAAGATTTAGCAGATGATTTTTGCGATAAGGAAAACCAGCAGGTAGCTATAGTACATCCAGACGTGAGCTACAGTAAACCAGCTATTGATATGCATCCAGTCGCAAGCTACAGTGTACCCAGTGCAGGCTACAGTGTTTTGCATATCCAGTCGACAGGAAATCCAGACGCAGGAAAACCAGACGCAGGTAGTTACAATCAGAAGAAAAGAATCCAGACGCAAGCTACAGTGATCCAGTCGCAAGCACTTCAAGACCAACGTCTGAACAACCAGCTGCAAGCACAGACTTTCAAATGGTATCGTTACCACCAGCTGGACAACAAGACGCAACAGTTGAAGATACAACCAGTAGCGAAGAAGTTGATGATTTATATTATGAAGATTCACTAAAGCTGGATGTCAACTGCTGAGCTTAGTTCAAATGTTGAAGACGACAAAAAGCCTGCAAAAGAAAGGACACAAGGACAACTCCCTGTCGGTACTTCACAGAACATCTTTAAACGAGAAGAATTTGTGTCCAACGGATTGAATTTGAACAGAGGCTATTTAAAGGAGAAGATTTGAAGGAAGAAGATCACGACTGTGCGATGATTTCGTGAGGAAACAAAGGGAAGAAATATTGGAGACAAAGCAGTAGATCGCCATTAGAGAGGAGCGCATAACGAGTGTCTACTGCTGAGTCTCAATCAGCTTTTGTAGAGCATTTCCCTAGTGTGTGAGATTTATTCATTCGAGAGTTGTGCTTACACTGTAAATCTCACACACACAGAGATTCATTCACATTCATTGTATAGTGAATGAATCTCAAACCAATACAATATCAGATCCCATCCAAGCACGACGACGTTAAACTCTGTGTTTGTAGCCTTTCTCACATAGGCGTAACACAAGTGATTTAGTGAACAGCCGAGGGCTGGTAGAGTCTAGGAGTTCTCGCAGCTGCTGGTTTAGGGATCGGGTCTGTACACGATGTATAGATCAAATCTTCTAGTGGAACCTTCCTGAAGAAGGAAGAAGGGGAGACGTAGGACATTGAAGTCCGAACTTCCATAAACAAACAGCTGGTCCATTTCTTTAAGCTTTTCGCATATGCATTTTACATTTAGCACTCACGCATACACTATGCACACTAGCAGATTTCTGTGAAACAGAAATCTGTTTGCAACGTTTTAAAATTATCAGGATTCAGTTCTGGTGTTTTCCGCATGATTTTATTTCATACCAGATCTGTCTCCGGTGCTCTGTTTTTAATGTTCAAGAACCAGAGGTATTGCACCTCATTAGCAGCGCAAAAGTTTTTAATTTTTGACAGTAGCGCTTGCTAACATTTAATTTCCTGATTTTCGGACCTAACAGTTGCAATCAACTAAAGTATGGTTATCTGGCAGATTTTCGATGAAGGACCTGGGTGAAGCATCCTATGTTCTTGAAATTCAGATCTATAGGGTTAGATCGAAAAGGATGCTCGGACTCACTCAAGCGACCTACATCGACACTATACTTAAAAGGTTCTCTATGGAAGAGTCCAAGAGAGAACACCTACCTATGTGCCACGGGATAACTCTATCTAAGTCTATGTGTCCAAATACTGTTGCAGAGATAGAGAGTATGACACGTGTGCCATATGATTTGGCAATAGGTAGTATTATTAACGCCTAGAAATCCTGAATATGTAAAATGAGTGCATGACTAGGGAGAAAATCATTTTAGAAAATTACATGCCATTTTATGTGAGTTATTTATGATTTTAATTTTGCATGATATGTATGGTCTGTTTTTAGCCTGTTGAGTTACGGACGCGTGGACGATACTAGGGACGACTGAGATGGAAATAATTTGAGATTTTTAAGTCCTTAGATTTTTAAGAATGAATTTATTATTTTTAAGCAGCAAATTTCCGAAAATTGGGGTTTTTATGATTATTTTTTAGGGGAACCCGTTTTTTGCCTATACGGGCTGTTTTATTGAACTTTATTGCATTTTAAAAATTTGGGGAGGCCTTTATTTCGAAAATTAGAGGTTTAAAAAGCATGGATTAGAGTTTTGATTAACATGGTAACTTAGTGGAGGGATAGAATAGTAAAAATCCAATTTAAGTTCTTAATTAAACCAATTAGAGGGGTCATTTTGTCACCACTCATTTTGCACAACCCTAGCCCTAGCCTCCCTTCCCCCTCTCCCCACACTTACACGCCTCCTCCCTCCCCTCAAGCTCGAAAATTTCACGTTCTTTGGTGATCCAAGGTGGTCTAGTCTCGATCTCGCGTCCTCTACATCGATAACTCGTAGATCTTCCCTTTCTCCAAGCCAGGCTTGTAATATATCTTCTTTTTCTCACCATTTAAGCCATAATATTCTTTTTTTAATCAATTATTGCATGAATTGTATGTGATTTGAATTTATCTATGTTTATTGTTTGAGATCCATGCATATATCATGATTTTCAACACGTATTTGATCCATCTCTTGATGTGCTTCGGTCATGGATGGTTCTTGAGGCTTGGTTTGGTCCAAATATGGTACCAGTAGTTAGTAAATTTAGTTAGGATCACTTAGGTCCAAACAGAAAGCGATTTGGTCAATGAATGAATTATTTATGAATTTTATGATCAGCACGTGTCCTGGCTTGTCGTCTGTGCCCGACAGTAGAGTTGTTGGGGTCGGGTAAGTCAATCTATGCTGTCTGAGTGGTCAAGGTTGATTTCAGGAGATAGCCCATTGAGTTATAGTCACTTAGGTCCAAACGGAAAGCGATTTGGTTGATGAATGAATTCGTTATGAATTTTATGTCTAGCACGTGTCCAGGATGCAGTCTGCACGCGGGTAGTGGGTTTACAGGCGTCGGTTTGGTCGCGTACTGAATCTTTTTCGAGCATAGTTTGTTCCAATAGCTATTGGAGTGCGTTATGGTGATGTGTGTCAAAAACAGGGAGTGATTTGGTTAAGAAATGAATTTTTAATGATTTTTACAGTTTTGTCGCTCGAAGTGAGCCTCGTCGGGTCATTTTTGTGAAAACTAAGATTTCGAGTCTTAGGGGTTGCCAAAGTTCGTGGATGACTTTATTTGATGTTTTAATTATATTTTAAGATGTTTTCCAACTTTTTTAGAATTTATTTAATTTGTGGGATTTTTTTTCAAATTTTAATGTTTGATTTTAAAGTGAAGGATTGAGTATTTTATAAACTTTTTAAAATTAAATTTTAAAGTATAGGGTCCAAGTCTAAGAATATGTTGGTCAAATGTTTTAAAGTCAAATATTAGTCAAAATTTTTATTATTGTTGGACCTAATATTTTATTTTCAAGTTTTCAAGTCAAAATATTGGCCTTTGGGATTTTATTTAGTCAAAATTAGTCAATGGATCTCTATTTAGCCAAAATTTTAAATAGTTGATTTTTAGTAAAGGATGGGGTATTTTAGAAATTTAAAGAAGTTTTGGGTCAAGTCATGTATTAGGCTAAGTCTCAATTTTAAGTTAAGTCTAGGTTTTTTTGGGCTTAGTTGTAGTGGGCCAGGCACCTGAATCAGTCCTTGACCGAAGTAGAAAATGTAGAAGTCCGTGAATTTATATTTAGTTATATATGTAGTATTCTATGTACGTTAATATTTTTAAAGGAAATGAATAAATATATATTGACGGGCTAAACTTTTAATTTGCATTATTTTATGAAATACACGAATCATGAATGTTTTATGAAACGATAAAGGGTGTTCTTTTAAAAGAAAATCCGAGGAATTGAAGTGACTTGTGGCATGTTTACGATGGGAGCTAGCTGGGTAGCCGGGTCTGGGGATCCCCTGTTTTAATGTATTACGAGCCTATGGATCCATGTGATCACGACATGATGAAGTGGCATAGGAGGTGCTTGGGATCCGATGTAAGGTTTGGTGAACCGCACCATCACGTACGTTGTCTTTCGATTGATTAGTCATACGACCGCTCACATTTCACAGATACGACTCATATATCATATGATGTTACGTTACGTCATGCCTTACTATGTATGCTATGATTATGTTATGTTATGATGCGTTACAAACCATGTTTTAAGATCATCCATGCATGCATGATTTAATGTTATATTATTACAGGTATGTGCTTTCATGTGGTCTTATTAGTATGTACCTTTTTATTTTAAAAGATAGAGCATGCTGAGCCTCTAGGCTCACTAGGTTTAAATGGTGCAGGTGATGATCCTATGGATTATGTCCCAACAGGCGGTGAGGACCTCTGAGCGCCTGTTGCAGTAGTACCCCATGACCACTACAATGTTTTTGTTGCGTTATGATACACTTTTCAGACATTTTATTGACATGTTCCGTTTCCATAACATTTTCATACTCCGATTTTTAAACAGCATTGGTGATTTGACGTTTTAAGGTATTCATTTATTTATGTTTTAAAGGATGTTGAGAAATGTTTTAAAGGGAACGAGCCATACTTTTTAGTTTATTTATTCCGCACAGGATTTAAAAAAAAAACTTCTAGAGTACGATTCGCCTCAGTTGGTATCAGAACGGTGGTTCTGGTGGGGTACTAGCCTGCTGCGTGGAGCTCGAAAGTCGTACTGCCAGTCTGTAAGTTTTAGAGTTTTATGATGCATGTTTATTTTCACCTGATGCATGTTCCATTTCCAGAATTAATTTTACTTTAGGAGTTTTAGAGTTAGACGCTTAGTCATGAACTTAGGTTTACGTGATAAGGTTTTGGTGTACCAGTATGCCTCCCAGACGTGCTAGAGACCAACAGAATGATGATGCGACTCCTCCTCCTCTCAGTTGACACCCTATGAGAGGGCTAGTGTGGATATGGTAGCCGCGATTATTAGGCTTTTGGAGAGTCAGTTGGAGCGACCCAGGAATTCGCATGAGGAGGACGTCACAGAGAGGTTCCACAAGCAGGGACCTAAGGAGTTTTCAGAGACTACAGATCCGCTAGTTGCTGAGTAAAGCACTGCTAGGAGGTTTATGCCTTAGGCTGTTGGGTTGAATCTAAGTATAACTGTAGATCTTCTAGAACTTGCCTTGAGAACTTAGACGGATAGGAATAGCGAACTTAGAAATGTCTTAGGCTTCTAACTACTTTTTGTGATCTGTTTGACCGTAAACGCGTCCCAGTGTGACGTTTCTGTTTCAGGCGAGATTCGTGTGCTAGGTGTCACTACACTCGCTTTGCTTGACTCAGGGGCGACTCACTCGTTTATTTCGAGTGCGTTCACCCAGAGGATGGGGATTGTTCCAGAGAGCTTGGGGGTAGCTCTTGCCGTGACGGTTCCGTCCGGAGAGGAGTTGACGATGACCAGCGTCGTGCAGGGATTGACGATGACGTTCCAGGATCACGCGGTCAGAGCGGATTTGGTCTTTTTGCCAATGTCAGGATTCGACCTCATCCTAGGCATGTATTGGTGTGACGGATTTTGGAGCGGTGATCGACTTTCAACGGAAGGACAGTGACTATCAGGCTGCCAGGGCAGGAGGCCTTCTTGTTTGAGGCAGCAAGGAGACCGCGGAAGCCCATATTCATATCTTTTCTACACTCCAGGAAGCTAGTTGAGCTCGGATGTCAGGCGTTCTTGCCCAGTGTTAACGCTGTAGGAGATACATCATGCCCTTCACTGTCTGATGTGGAGGTAGTCGGGGAATTTGCAGATGTCTTCCCTGATGATGTAGTGGGAGTTCCATCGGAGCGAGAGGTGGAGTTTTCTATCGAGCTGATGCCGGGTACAGAGCCTATCTCCAAGGCACCGTATCGTTTGAATCCTACGGAGATGAAGGAGCTGAAGGAGCAGATACAGGAGTTGCTCGAAAAAGGATTCATACGCCCTAGATTTTCTCCATGGGGCGCGCCAGTGTTGTTTGTGAAGAATAAGGATGGAAGCATGAGCTTGTGTATTGACTACCGGGAGCTGAACAGTGTTACAGTGAAGAACAAGTACCCATTCCCGAGGATAGAGGACTTATTTGATCATTAGGGAGCTTCGGTTTTCTCGAAGATTGATTTGAGATCTGGCTACCATCAGTTGAAAGTTAGAGATAAGGACGTGTCCAAGACTGCATTTCGGACACGTTACGGCCACTACGAGTTCTTGGTGATGCCGTTTGGCCTGACGAATGCCCCAACGATTTTCATGGATCTGATGAACAGGGTATTCAGACAGTACTTAGACCAGTTCATCATAGTTTTCATCGACGACATTATGATGTATTCGAGGAGCTTGGAAGAGCATAGACAGCACTTGCAGAGAGCTTTGCCGTTGAGGGAGCATAGATTGTACGCCAAGTTTAGGAAGTGAGATTTTTGGCTGGAGCAGGTGGCATTCTTGGGGCATATCGTGTCGAGAGATGGGATTTCAGTCGATCCATCGAAGGTGGAGGCAGTGCAGAACTGGGGGATTCCAAGGAATGCAACAGAGATTCGCAGTTTCTTGGGGTTAGCAGGATACCACCACAAGTTTATCAAGGGCTTCTCTTCGATTTCAGTGCCCTTGACAGCCCTGAACAAGAAGAATGCGAAGTTTGTGTTGAGTCCTGAGTGTCAGAGGAGCTTTGATCAGCTGAAGGAGGCCCTCACTTCAGCACCAGTGTTAGCTATGCAGTGGATCATGAGGAGTTTGTAGTGTACACAGATGCTTCCCTGAGAGGTTTGGGTGCAGTTCTGATGCAGAGTGGCAAGGTTATCGCTTATGCGTCGAGGCAGTTGAAGAATTATGAGCAGAACTATCTGATGCACGACCTGGAGCTGGCTGCAGTGGTGCTCGCTCTGAAGATTTGGAGATACTACTTGTACGATGAGAAGTGTCAGATATTCACCAACCACAAGAGCCTCAAGTACTTCTTCACCCATAAGGAGCTGAACATGAGGCAGCGCAGATGGCTAGAGTTGGTGAAGGACTATGACCGTGACATTAGCTACCATCCGGGTAAAGCTAATGTGGTGGCAGACACTTTGAGCTGGAAGACTGCAGTAGTGGCATGTTTGTCGGTTGAGAGGCCACTACAGGCTGAGATACAGAGGTTCGGACTGGAGTTTTATTCAGGAGGCTGCACACCAAGTTTAGCAGCGCTCACTGTTCAGCCGACTATTCGAGAGCGGATTAGAGAGGGGCAGGCCTCTGATGAGCAGTTACAGCAGCGGAGATAGTGAGATGAGACCAGAGGCCGAGGCCTGTACACGGTTGAGGATGGGATTGTTCATTTCATAGGCCGTATGTGGGTGCCGAGTACTGGACAGTTGGGAGCTGAGATCTTAGCAGAGGCGCATGCATCGACGTACTCCATCCACCCAGGGAGTACGAAGATGTACAGAGATTTGCGAACACTGTATTGGTCCGGGGATGAAGAAGGATATTGAGATATTTGTATCTGAGTGCTTGACCTGTCAGTAGGTCAAGGCATATCATCAGCGACCGGCAGGGTTATTGCAGCCACTCCCTATTCCCGAGTGGAAGTGGGAGCATATCACTATGGATTTCGTGGTTGGATTGCGCAGGAGTCCCAGGGGTTACACGACGATATGGGTGATTGTGGACAGACTCACCAAGTCAACGCATTTCTTACCGGTGAAGACTCTTTCACCCTGATGCAGTACGCAGAGCTTTATATCAGAGAGGTTTTCAGGCTGTATGGCATACCAGTCTCTATTATGTCTGACAGAGACACCAGATTTACATCTGCGTTTTGGAGGAGTTTACATGCCGCCTTGAGGACTAGGTTGACGTTCAGTATGACGTTTCACCCACAGACAGATGATCAACTGAGAGAGTCATCCATATTCTGGAGGATTTGCTGAGAGCTTGTGTGATAGATTTCTAGGGTACGTGGGACTCGAGATTGCCGCTGGTAGAGTTCACGTACAACAACAGCTTTCAGGAATCGATTGGGATGGCTCCATATGAGGCTCTGTACGGGAGGAGATGTCGATCTCCCATGCACTGGGATGAGGTTGGAGAGAGAGTGTTGACTGGATCGGAGTTAGTGCAGCAGATAGCGGATGTAGTGACGAGGATTCGGGATCGGATGAGGACAGCCCAGAGTCGTCAGAAGAGTTATGCCGATCAGAGACGACGAGATTTGGAGTTAGCTGTTGGGGATCATGTGTTTGTGAGGATCTCGCCCATGAAGGGCGTGATGCGCTTTGGCCGGAGGGGCAAGCTCAGCCCGAGGTTTATTGGACCATTCTAGATTTTGGAGAGGGTTGGTACTTTGGCTTATCGAGTAGCGTTACCACCCAGCCTGTCAGTGGTCCATAATGTTTTCCACATCTCGATGCCACGGAAGTATGTTCCGAATCCGTCACATGTATTAAATTTTGATTCGCTCCAGTTAGCGCCAGACTTATCATTCGAGGAGCGACCAGTGCAGATTTTGGCTCGAGAGGAGCGCAGACTTAGAGCGTGGAGTATTCCGATGGTCAAGGTCCGGTGGCAGAATCACTCAGAGGATGAGGCTACCTGGGAGACTGAGACCGATATGCGGACGCGCTACCCCTGAGCTATTTTGTACGTACTTAATTTTGGGGAAGAAATTCCTTTAAGGGGGGGAGAGTTGTAACGCCTAGAAATCCTGAATATGTAGAAATGAGTGCATGACTAGGGAGAAAATCATTTTAGAAAATTACAGCCATTTTATGTGATTTATTTATAATTTTAATGTTGCATGATATGTATGGTCTGTTTTTAGCCTGTTGAGTTACGGACGCGTGGACGATACTAGGGACGACCGAGATGGAAATAATTTGAGATTTTTAAGTCCTTAGATTTTTAAGAATGAATTGATTTATTTTTAAGCAGCAAATTTCCATAAATTGGGGTTTTTATTATTTTTTAGGGGAACCCGTTTTTTGCCTATACGGGCTATTTTATTGAACTTTATTGTCTTTTAAAAATTTGGGGAGGCCTTTATTTAAAATATTAGATGTTTAAAAAGCATGAATTAGAGTTTTGATTAACGTGATAACTTAGTGGAGGGATAGAATAGTAAAAATCCAATTTAATTTCTTAATTAAACCAATTAAAGGGGTCATTTTGTCACCACTCATTTTGCACAACCCTAGATCTAGCCTCCCTTCCCCCTCTCCCCACACTTACACGCCTCCTCCCTCCCCTCAAGATCGAAAATTTCAAGATCTTTGGTGATCCAAGGTGGTCTATTCTCGATCTCGCGTCCTCTACATCGGTAACTCGCAGATCTTCCCTTTCTCCAAGACAGACATGTCATATCTCTTCTTTTTATCACCATTTAAACCATAATATTCTGTTTTTAATCAATTATTGGATGAATTGTATGTGATTTGAATTGCTCTATGTTTGAGATCCATGCATATATAATGATTTTCAACACGTATTTGATCCATCTCTTGATGTGCTTCGGTCATGCACGGCTCTTGAGGCTTGGTTCGGTCCAAGTATGGTGCCAATAGTTAGTACATCAAATTAGGATCACGTAGGTCCAAACGGGAAGCGATTTGGTCAAGGAATGAATTAGTTATGAATTTTATGATCAGCACGTGTCCTGACTTGTCGTCTGTGCGCGACAGTAGAGTTGTTGGGGTCGGGTAAGTCACTATATGCAGTCTGAGTGGTCAAGGTTGATTTAAAGAGATATACCATTGAGTTAGGATCATGTAGGTCCAACCGTGAAGCGATTTGGTCAAGGAACGAATTCGTTGTGAATGTCTAGCACGTGTCCTGGATGCAGTCTGCGCGCGGGCAGTGGGCTTGCAGGCATCGGATTTGTCACGTCCTGAATCGTTTTCAAATATTTTTTGCTGCAGTAGCTATTGGAGTGCGTTATGGTGATGTGGGTCGAAACAAGGAGTGATTTGGTTAAGAAATGAATTTTTAATGATTTTTAATGTTTTGTTGCTCGAAGTGAGCCTCGTCGGGTCATTTTTGTGAAAATTAAGATTTCGAGACTTCGGGGTTGCGAAAGTTCGTGGATGAATTTATTTGTATGTTTTCCAGCATTTTTAGAATTTATTTAATTTATGGTATTTTTTTTCAAATTTTAATGTTTGATTTTAAAGTGAAGGAGTGAATATTTTATAAAATTTTTAAAATTCAATTTTAAAGTATAGGGTCCAATTTTAAGATTATTTTGGTCAAATGTTTTAAAGTCAAATATTTAGTCATACTTTTTATTATTGTTGGATCTAATATTTTCTTTTCAAGTTTTAAAGTCAAAATATTGGCCTTTGGGATTTTATTTAGTCAAAATTGGTCAATGGGTCTTTATTTAGCCAAAATTTTAAATAGTTGATTTTTAGTAAAGGATGGGGTATTTTAGAAATTTTAAAGAAGTTTTGGGTCACGTCATGTATTAGGCTAAGTCTCAATTTTAAGTTAAGTCTAGGTTCTTTTTGGGCTTAGTTATAGTGGGCCAGACACCTGAACCAGTCCTTGACCAGAGTAGAAAATGTAGAAGCCCGTGAATTTATATTTAGTTATATATGTAGTATTCTATGTACGTTAATATTTTTAAAGGAAATGAATAAATATATATTGACGGGCTAAACTTTTAATTTGCATTATTTTATAAAATACACGAATCATGAATGTTTTATGAAACGATAAAGGGTGTTCTTTTAAAAGAAAATCCGAGGAATTGAAGTGACTTGTGGAAAGTTCAAGATGGGAGCTAGTCGGCTAGCCGGGCCCGGGGATCCCCTGTTTTAATGTATTACGAGCCTATGGATCCATGTGATCACGATATGGTGAAGTGACATAGGAGGTGCTTGGGATCCCGAGGTAAGGTCGGGTGAACCGCACCGCCACGTACGTTGGTTCTTTCGACTTATCAGTCATACGACCGCTCACATTTCACAGATACGACTCATACGTTTTTATGTTACGTTAAGTATGCCTTACTATGTATGCTATGATTATGTTATGTTATGATACGTTACGAACCATGTTTTAAGATCATCCATGCATGCATGATTTAATGTTATCTTATTATAGGTATGTGCTTTCATGTGGTCTTATTAGTATGTACCTTTTTATTTTAAAAGATAGAGCATGCTGAGCCTCTAGGCTCACTAGGTTTAAATGGTGCAGGTGATGATCCTATGGATTATGTCCCAACAGGTGGTGAGGACCTCTGAGCGCCTATTGCAGTAGTACCCCATGACCACTACAATGTTTTTGTTGCGTTATGATACACTTTTCAGACATTTTATTGACATGTTCCGTTTCCATAACATTTTCATACTCTGATTTTTAAACAGCATTGGTGATTTGACGTTTTAAGGTATTCATTTGTTTATGTTTTAAAGGATGTTGAGACATGTTTTAAAGGGAACGAGCCATACCTTTTAGTTTATTTATTCCGAACAGGATTTAAAAAAAATATTCTAGAGTACGATTCGCCTCAGTTGGTATCAGAACGGTGGTTCTGGTGGGGTACTAGCCTGCTGCGTGGAGCTCGGAAGTTGTACTGCCAGTCTGTAAGTTTTAGAGTTTTATGATGCATGTTTATTTTCACCTGATGCATGTTCCATTTTCAGCATTAATTTTTAAAGATCGCAACGGTTCAAATGTTACTATATTAGTAAGAAAACTGTTATTCAAATAGTTTTGTAAACTGAGTAGATCGATCCGATCTGATCGTCGATCAGGATTATGATGAAGCCACAATGATGGACTTGAAACCAATGTTCACGTGGGCATGGGCCCGACCCAAGCCCATTAACCTGGTTTCAGCCCATGGAAAATCTATAAATAGGGGTCCTGGGGTATTCATTTTACTAGCACCAAAAGCTGTTTAGCAAACACTCCTCTCTCTCCTCTCCCCTCTCTCCCTTCTCCCGCCACCGTGCCGTCGCCCGCCGTCGCGGCACTTCGCTGCGATCGTCCCGGTGAGGAGATTTTTCTCGCGAAATATTCGTTGGGGTTCTAGTGCATTCCAGCGAAGGAATTGGAAAACCGATCATGGACCGGATTAGGAGCAACCAGAGAAGTGCTATTTCCATTGGAGAAATAGTCGGAGCCAAGCGCCTAGTCGCCAGACAGGTAACAATCTAAACACCAGTTGTTTAATGTTTGCTGTTTATATTTCCAGAAACACTCTTGTATTAGCGACTCCGGGCACAAAATTTTTGAAACTTCCGCTGCGCCCTAGGAGCACGATCCAGATCCAACGCCGGGAGCAATCAATTCCCTCATTAGGAATCGAGAGAACATAGTCGAAATTGACCTTCAATGCGTTGTTAGTGAAAGACACCATAGATCGTAGTAGAAAGAATAGAGTGTGTGAGTTGATTCTCAGAAGATTAAAGATAAAAAGTTCTGTAGTGCTGAGTGCTCAAAGAGTGTTTGTAAGAGAAATTATGAAAGCGTAAAGGAATAGGAAAACATATTGCAGTAACTTATATGTATGAAATGTGAAAAGGCGTTAAGGTAAACGTGGCTATCTGTGGTTAAAATACGTTTGAAATTCAAGTCGTAACCGTACGATCTTAAAAGAATTTTAAGAGGCGAAAAATCGCAACGGTTCAAATGTTACTAGATCAGTAAGAAAACTGTTATTCAAACACCGTAATAAATTTATACTATATATGTGTCTAAGTTGAATCAAATCATCACAGAAACATTCAGCCGACATCTATCCTTTATTTGTTTGAATAGTATGTTCCTCCTGAAACAGTTTACACAGAATTAAGAAATATCTAAAACAATAAGAAAACTCAGCGTCCGATAGAGGTTTGGAGAAATATCAGCAACTTGTTGATCTGCTGATGCATGATATAACCGGATATCCTTCTTTAGTACGTATCTTTTATGAAGTAATGTCTTATGTCAATGTGCTTGGTCCTTGAATGCAGAAGGAGTTTCCGAGTTGTCACAGAAGATGGATGATTCAGTAGCATGAACACCATAGTACTCTGCTCAGCTATAGACGTAGCTATGGAAGTTCGCTTCTTACTAAACCAGGGTATCAACCTATCACCCAAGAATTGACGAGTTCCACTAGTACTATCCCAATCAATCTTGCAACCTGCGCGATCTACATCAGAGTAATCAATCAATTAAAACTTGAGTTTTTGGGATACCAAAGACTCAGAGTACCCTTTAGATATTTTAAAATACAGTTAACAACAATAAAATGACATTGTTTTGGATCAGCTTGAAATCTTGCACCCATACAGCTGCGAACATAATGTCTTGTCTGCTAGAAAATTAAGTATAACAATGATCCAATCATCCCACAATATTGTGTTACCTCGATGGAGTTCCAGCCTTGTATTTATCAATCATCTGAGTAGCTGCAGCCAAACACTTTTTCATTCCGAACTTCTTCAGAAGTTTTTTATTTTATTTAGCTTGATTTATGAATATATCATTTTCAAGCTCTTTGACTCGTGATCTTAGGAAAAATGTCAACTCGTCCATCATGCTCATCTCAAACTTATTCTGCATCAATTTTTAGAAAATTTTTCACATAGCTTATGATTTGTTGAGCCAAAAATTATGTAATCCACATATATTTGAACAAGTAAAACATGATCATTATTAATAAATTTGAACAAAGTTTTTATCTACTGTTCCAATTACAAAATCGTGATCAATTAAAAATTTGGACAATGTATCATACCAATCTCTTGGTGTTGTTTTAGACCGTACAGAGCTTCATATAGTTTAGAAACATAATATGGTTTTGTATGATCTATAAAGTCAGGAGGTTGTACAACATACACTTTCTGTGATAAAATGTCATTCAATTATGCATCCTTACATCCATTTGAAAGAATTTAAAATTTTTTAATCCAGCATATGTGTTGGTTCCATCATACGGGGTACCAGATCGCAAAAGCGCTCTGATACCAATTGTTAGTCCCAAAAACAAGGGGCTGTCCGTAAGCTCTCACACAGCTCCCGTAGGCTCTCACACAGCCTAACACACCTAACCCTCAAGTTGCATGTATTTTAAAGTTCTTTGAAAGAGAAGCAGCACGCAACTTGGAATCGGATCGCACAGGTATTCTACTAGCTGCTCTGCAAGCTGGTCAGGCACGCATGCGATCTGGTCGGTTGAAACTTGAGATGCAATAGCTCAGTGTTCTTGAATTTAAGTACACCGAGATACAGATTAAGTAATGAAATAAAATCATGCGGAAACTACTTAAACTGAACTCTTATAATCGAAAGCTTATTAATAGTATTGTTAAACACAGTTGTAAAATATGCAATGCGTATTAATGTAAATGCAGAAAGCTGTAAAACGATACGCTGCAATTTGTTTATGGAAGTTCAGAGCTGAATCTCCTACGTCTCCTATTCTTCCGCAATCGGTAAGGATCCACTAGAAGAATTTGATTACAACGGCCCCCACTGCAATCTGATCCTACGACCAGCAGCCGCAAGAACTCCTAGCCACCACTGCATACCAGCCCACAAGATGCGTGTGTCTAACTTCACTTCTTTCACGCCTCAGTGAGAAAGCCTACACACACTTCTTTAACTTCTCAGTGCAAAAGACAACATAGACTTGTTTAACGTCTCTGTCCAAAGACTACAACGAAGTCATTTTTGTTTTTGATTCACTCAGCTAATCTAATTAGCTCTCTCAAATATATGTGAGTGAATCGTGTGTGAGATTTACAGTATAAGCTCAATCTCTCAAAGATAAAATCTCACACACTGGGAAGTACTCCTGTCTGAGCTTGTATCACCGACGTCTTCCCAGAGCTTGTGTTGTGTGTTCTTCTGTTTTTGGATTGCACAACACTGTATAGACTTCGCTCTTCTCGCGCTCTTCTCTCTTTTGTGCGCGCCCCCCTTTTCTTGTGCTCTGTTCTTGATATATATAGTCTGACGCGGAGATTTATCCGTCGGACACAAAACTATAGCCATTGAAAGTCTTCTGACACTGTTGTACTTTGAGTCCTTTGTATTTTAATGAGTTACAGACTTTTTTTCACTTTAAGAACGTGAGCACTGTACTTGAGAAGACAATACAAGCAAATTGATTTGAATACTGAAAAGCAATCTTTGTATAGTCTTGTATTCAAATCTCTTTGCTCATACATTTGATAGCTTCTGTCATGCTATCCAAACTGGTTTGACCTTAACCAGCTTGCCAGCTTATCTCCATTCTGGTTTTCACTGAGCTGGTCTTTACTTCGAGCTAGTTGCTTCTTCCACTCTACTGCTCTTGCTCACAACTGTTCTTGAGCTGATCTTCTAATTTGCTCTTGTCATCTGCTCTTGTACTAAGCTAATCTTGTTCTTCTTGTCCAGCTGGTTTGACGTTAAGCAGCTGGTCTCTATTCTGCTCCCTATATCAGAGCAAATTTTGTACTTGAGCTGTTCTCCAAGCTGGTCTGCTTCATGGATCAATGCTGAGCTGGTGTGATATGCTTATCCAGCTAGCATCTTTCCATCCCAGCTTAGCCCTATGGATAATGATCGAGTACCCCTTGCATACATATTCTTCCTCATCTCCATCAAAGGGGGTAACCTCGAGCTCGTCCAGCCTCTCACTAAAACAGATCGTATATCTCAGCTGAACTCCCAGCTGGTCTGTCAACTGGTTGCTCAATTGAGTTCTTCGTACTGCGCTTGTAATTTGATATGCACTCGATCACTGCGCTTGTACTCGGCTTCGTACTCAATCACTGACCTTGTACACTGCACTTAATCTGCACTTGAACAGTTCTGATCTTGTCCGAATCTCTCTGCGCTTGATCTCTGGCTGATTTTGTACCAAGCTGGTGAACCAGCTTGATTTTCCCTGCACCCTGTTCGTCGTGTGCTGTTCCAGCTCGGGCGTCCCCTCACTGTTCTAGCTTAGACATCTTCAACTGTTCCAGCTTGGGCGTCCCCTCACTGTTACAGTCTGGATATCTCCATGTCTTCTTAATCAAGTGCACTGCACATCGCACGTAAAAAGTTTCTAGAATAATAACATATTTTGTGTTAATCAAAATTCAGATTCTGATATGTAGAAACAGACCCAACAATATGCAGGAAATATCCTAAGGTTCTAATATGTCTACTGGTGCAAAGGTTTCAAAAAATCCTACACCTTATTCTTGCCTATATCCTTGAGCAACTAGTCTAATTTTATTTCAAACTACTAATCCGTTCTCATTTAGTTTATTCTTAAAGACCGATTTTGTGGCGCCCTAGTCCAGCGGTTTACAAAAAAATATCGAAAGTACGAGGAAACACATACAACTTTTTCAAATCTTAGAAATTTCTAAGAAGACATACGGTTCGGGGTGATTGTGCGATAAAAGAAATGATTCAGCTCACGCATGGGAAAATAGATCAGGGATGACAATTGTCAGAAAATTACATAAGCTGATCTCACTCGGACTCAGAAACGACAATTTTAATAAGGTCATTTGGACTTTTAGCACAAATAGCTCATGGGCTATAACAGCTTAGAGTAAATCATATCACAAAAATAGCTTAGAGTTGTAACATCTTAGAACAAAACATATTGGAGTACGACTACTAACATAGAAATCTTTTAATACAAATAGTTCGAAACTAGTTAGAAACAATTTGAACAGAAATAGTTTGATACACTTTGTTCACAAAAAGATGCGGCCTGTAGTAGCACGGAAATGCTGGCCCGTCGATAAACACACTTCCCCGATCTGCTCCAGCTCGCGTAGCCAGCTCTCAAGGAACATCCTCACCTGTAACCATGAAAACTAGTGAGCTTAAGGGCTAAGCAGGTAAATCTGGTAATAGCAAAACTCCACACATACTATACATAGGATTTAACATAAGGAAGTAAACATAATCATAAACTTTCTTAAAATCTGCGGTTATGAAATAACCCGTTCACTTTTCTGTATGAGGTGTGGCACAGAAGTTCTTCTTTGGTCTGGTCGCTTGATCAAGATCATCTGTCAACAGGCTATGACGAACTATCGCCCATTAACATTCATGTTTGGAGGGGCAACCCGATCCGTCGACTGACGTCCACACTCCCGTAGTCTGGCGGGGCATCCCGGTCCGTCGATCCACATCTACGTACATAATTTGGCGGGGCACCCAAGTCCGTCGATCGACATCCACACGACCGTAAGCTGATCGTCTGTTATCTTTTCCACAGTTCATAGAACTTTGAAATCACTCCCTTTAAACTTTATGAAATATGGCAGGGAAACTTCTGTCATTTCTCCTTCATAACCTTGCCATATATCATTAAAATATTTGAAATAACAGATCGCACACAAGCGGTTCGTTGCTACAAAACTCCATTTTTATTGGAAAAGACTGCTGGGTGTACTGTGGAACATAGCTCTAGAAATTTTAAATCAGCTCAGGATATAAACAAATCACGGCTTAGATCAGCTCTGGGTAGAGTACAGATTGCAAGCGTAAAACAAATCTGGATGAGAAAACAGATTATGAGTGTAAAACAGCTCGGAGAAGAAAACAGCTGACGAGCGTAAAACAACTCTGGGTGGAAAAAACAGCTTACGAGCATAAAACAACTCGGAGAATAAAACAGCTTACGAGTGTAAAACAGATCTGGATGAAGAAAATAGCTTACGAGCATAAAACAGCTCGGAGAAGAAAACAACTTACGACCGTAAAACAGCTTTGGGTGAAGAAAACAGCTTACAACAGCTCTGGGTGAAGAAAACAGCTCGGGGAAGTTCGAACAGATTAGCTAAGCTTATCAGATCAGAACAGAGTTCCAAATAGACAGCTTTGCCTATCAGTTCAGAACCTCATCCTTAGCTATCCAGTACGAGTACTAAAAACAGCTTCGAGAAGTTCTAAAAAGTAGTAAGCTTATCTGATTAGAATAGAGTTCTAATTAGATCAGCCCTGCCTATCCGCTCAGAATCTCATCCTTAGCTATCCATGTCAGGCCTGATGCTCTAAATACGTCAAAAAGCACACAAAAACGCGGAAGCTTAAAAGTGGTTAAAATTTTTCTTTTTGGCCTAACTGAAAATCATCATTTCAAAATAATCGCTTACTCAAAATCTCGACTTGAAGATCAAAATCCAGCAGAAAAACCACAACATATAAAAATATAACTGGGAACTCAACGCCTGGGACTCCATCAGCTGACTCAACGCTCGGACCAGCTGATCTACCTACAAAGACCTGCAATGGCTAACACACAGCCAAAGCAGCCTCAAGGGAAAACAAACAAGGTCAAAACCTCAGTACGAATAGCAATCATCATACAACTATCAAATCAAGCATGAAACATGTCATGTCGTGCAATGCATGAGGCTATCAAGAAATATCATAAATCAAGGCACATCAACTCAGCTGGCATATCCAATCTCAATAATCATCAGAATCCAAAACTCAGCGACTCAACTGGAAATCATGACTCAGTGAAATGGTTTGGATTCTCAGGCATGACGACTCGGCCGACCAATCACGACTCAGTGATAAGATGATTTCCAAAGAACGGAAACTCAGCCGGAAAATCACAACTCAGTGATTATTCGGTATCAAATGAATCAGGCTCAAGATGTTGTGTATGTATGCAATTCCAACAACTCATCAACAACATACAATAAAGCTCATGAGCTCAGCACGACAACACAAACCAAAACAACATCGCAACAACTATATAAATTCATACGTAGGTAATCAAAACAACACAGATCAGGCCCTACCATGTGATCGTAGGTTGTGCAACTCAGCTCACAGCCACAAGCATGACAATATCAAGAAATGCAGCAACTCAGCTCACGCCTAACATCTACGGCAACACAGCACGCAAACAGCTTAGACCCGACAAGCATAACATAGGGAAAATTAGCTCGGCTATTCAGCAAAATCATAACAGGTTACAGCACACAGCATACACACGACACGGCTAAAGCAGCTCAGCATACAGCCGCAACGTTCACTTGCTTATCTCAAAGCTATAACTACAAGCTCCGAATTCATACCTTGTGCAGATCTTACCAAAACCTTAACTCAAGGCTCACGGCTGACACTAGAAAGCACTTGCTGCTACGTTCAGTTCTCGGCCAACAAATCAAGGCCAGTATCTCACAGCCAAGCCACACGAGGGATACTAATCTAAAACAAAGCTCAACCTAGCTGGAAATCGTAGCACATGGCTCATGCAGCTCCTCAGAGATTTCCTCAGTTCGGCCTTCCCTTGCTTCGATAATGGTACTGAAATGTTGCCCATGAGGAGAGGTTTCCAATCGAGGTGCCGTCACTCAAAACTGAGCGATCAATCTCTGGAAATCAGAAGAATAAGGTATCGGATGAACAGTAGCTAGGGTTTGAGAAAATATCTATCGGGAGCTTCCAGAAGAAGATAAGGGAAAGTGTGGTCTAAATTAACTAAGTGTTGGTCAACGAGAGGGTACATTGTTTTCAGCTTAGCTCAGGCATCTCCACTGCATACAGACCTGCGTACTGCTCAGCACGCGTACACCAAGCTCTCGTATCCAACAGTTCACACTCTAAAGACCACGCTTCCAGCAGATTATGGCTACAGTGATACCAGATCAGCTCAGACCCCTTTACTATAATCATCCAGGAAAAGTAACTCAGTTTGCACATTCAAATCAGCTCCCATTTGTTCAGCTTTCGTATGCTGTCCAGCTCACGCGTACATCCAACTCAGGAGAAATACGATCAGCTCTCATATAAACTGTGCATCCCCATCAGCTTTCACCCAAGCTGATCCTTCCAACCAGCACAACGTCACTCTCGAAATCTGCTCCCTCAGCTCAGAGCATTCAGAACAGCTCACAGAGTGATCCTTACTAGCAATTATCTCTGAGCTGTACTTGTCAATCAACTTACAACCAAGCTAATAACTTCTAACATCTCAGGCACTATCCGTGATCTGTCTACTCAATCTGGGATATCAACAAGTCCCTAATCTGAATCCGGATTACTCTGCTTCATGACCAGCTATCAGCTCTGAACTCAGACTCATAATAGCAACTTGGTTCAGCTCACAAACCCAGCACAGTTAAAAATCCTAATCCTTACCTGAAAGTTACACCCTTCCTGGTCTAAATCAAATAGTCCACACTACTGTACTTCGAACCGGTTCATAGTAGTCAAAACAGCACCCTTAAACATATCAGTTTACAGGGCTCTCATCCAGCTTACGGGAAAACTGTCCAGCATAGAATCACACAGACCAGCACAGCTTCACAGTTCAGCTCAGAACCAAAGCTGTTCTTCATCAACAGCTAGTCACACGCTCAGATATCACTGCCTCGCTACCAAAACTGAAATCCGACATCAGCTATCACAGTAGTAGGTCATATCACGCAAGCTAAGCTCAGCTATGCTGCTCATTGATTTCAGAACAGCTTACGTATACCCTGCACCACTCTAAGCTGAATCCCCATTCAGTTCCTCACCGTATCCTCACATTACAACAGGACAACGTCAAGAAATGATGTCTAAGTTGACACACTCAAGTCAACCCGTCTATGCTGATTCAGCTCAAGTCACCCACCTGCTTCTCATCCAGCAGTATGTAAATCAGCTTAGCACGCTCCCCTTAGATTACACTAACCAGCTAGGTCAACTTACACACACAGGCCTCAAGTCACGTACTCAAATTAGCTCAAATCAGCTCACATTGGTCAACCCAGCTCTCCAGGGTCAACACAGCTCGCGACATAGCTTCAGGTCTAAAGTTGTATCCATCTTATGCCTTCATCCTAAACTGATATCAGCTCAGATTGCTCCACTGGACTGGTTCGTGCTACAGCAACAGCAACTCAGCTCCCATGTCCAGCACGGCTACCCATAGCACAGGGTTCATCTACCAGCTTGTACCCGATCTGGTCCAGCTCGCAGTTACCTAGCAAGCTTCCAAGCTGAATTCTACAAACTATACATCCAGTGCCCTCCGAGCCGCAACACAAACTCCAGCAACCTCAGCAGTTTGCTCTCTTATAACCAGCTCAGGTCACTGAACCAACTCACACAAATATCCAGCACGCTACTCACCTGGATCTCGCAAGCTATGTATCCAACACACTCCGCATGGATACAATTATCTAGCTAACACAAATCTGCTTTCACTCCTATTATCAGCACAGAACCCCGAAACAGCCTATGCCGGTGCTGATCTAAACTAAAATCCAAAGCAGCTTTCTGCATCACCAGCTTAGCACAATCTGTAGGATCAGCTGGTATCAGATCTGGTCCAGCTCGCATATCACACAGCAAGCTTCCAAGCTGGACCTCTCAAGCTAGCATAACAGTGCACTCCGAATTGATATAATTTTTCAGCAAACACCAAACAACTTGCAAACCTCTGCTCAACACAGGTTACTCAAACATTTCTCACCCATGCTAGTCTAACTGCAAACCGAAGTAGTTTCCTCTATCAGCTTAGCACCAACCATATGATCAGCTTGCGTTTGAGCTGGTCCATCTCAGCCGATGCTCCCTAAGTTGATTAATCTCGATTAAAATAACTAATCTGGAAAGATTAGGCTGTTAATAATCTCGGCTAATCATGTTCCTCACAATCCAGCACGAGTATCGAAAACAGCTTGGAGAAGTTCGAACAGATTAGCGAAACTTATCAGATTTAGAACATAGTTCTAGACCAGCTCCACGTATCAGCTCAGAACCTCATCCCTAACCATCCAGCACTACTTATTCTCTGAAACACTCAGAGAACCCTACTCTGTAGATACTTATGTACAACCCAGACATTTTAAAGAGACGAAAGCTCCAACTTTTGTAGAATCTCTACTTTAAACATTTGGGAACTTAAAACCATTTTTGAAATCACTGAAAATGTACAGATCCTAACATCATTTGAAAAACCTTAAAACATTACTCAAAACTTTGAAACAGAATGCAACCGAAAGCAAAAAACACACAAAGAAAAGTGAACAATAGTATGTGAGGATTGTAATTAGCAGAGATGATTAACAGCCTAATCAGTCCAGATTAGTGGTTAACTAATCTAGATAAAACAACTTAGAGAGTAGCAGCTGGAGTGGATCGGCTCAGATGAAAGCTGGTCCTAGGGTTTACGTTGTGCTGGTAGAGGAACGGCTTTGGGTGCAGTTGGACCAACTCCAAGGGAGGTTGTTCTGGTGTTCTGTATTGATCATGGAGATGCAAGCTGATTTGTGCTTGCTAGACATTCGTATCCATTAAGCACTGGGCTATGTAGTTCTTTGTGCTAGATTCAGATTGTGGGGATGATGCTACATCGTTTGGAAGTACCAGCTTAGACTTATGCTGGTGATGATGTCTTGTGTAGATCGGAGCTACCGGGGTCTTCAGCTTAGACAAGATGCTATCTATAGCAGACAGTTTTGGCAGGAGCTTTACGAGACTGGAAATTTTTGGATGGTAATTAGTGAGTTAATCAGCGGAGAAGTTACAGCTCAAGAATGTGGATTGATAAGAATCAGCTTTGATGCATGCTGGTATAAGGCCTTTCCGCATGCTGGTTTAGCAAAAATCAGCTTAGGCGAGAGCTATTGTTCTATGTGAGCTGACCAGTGCACGAACTGGTTTGCTGCTGTGAGCTGTTACGGTAGCACTTGTTGTGAGCTGTTTTGTTAGATAGATCAGGTAAGAGTTTGGCCTAGTTATTCTGAGCTGCTGGGGCATAAACCGCGTGTGAGAGCTGAGCAGACTGACTATTGCCGAAGAGAAGCTTAGGTCCCGAACTAAACTGGGAGAACTGACCTGTGTTTGTGCGTGAGCTGGTTTGATAGATTTTTTCTAAGCTGGTTTTGGGGACACCATCTTAGAGGGAAGCAGCTCTAGGAACGCGTTGATGTGGGCTGGAACCAGCTTAGAGATGTGTCAGATACGTTGAGATGGTTGTGTGTACTGGAAGCTTTAAGCTGGAACAGTGTCGGGGTCTGAGATGAACAAAGATACTGTAGATGCGATCTAAGCGGAACTTTTGTTGTCTTGAAGGAAACTTCTGCCACGAGCTGTTCTGGAGATTTCAGCTTTGAGGAGAACGGTTCTGGGATGTTCTGGATACTCTGAACTGAAAGAGCAGATTTCGAGAAGTTGTATTGTGCTGATTGGCAGAATCAGCTTTGGGGTGTTAGATGTGAGTAGTGTCAGTTTTGATGAAAACGAATCGTATTTCTCCTGAGCTGGAGTAATACCCGAGAGCTGAGTTGTACGCTAGAGCTGTCGAGTGCACGAGCTGAGCTGAAGGCTCTGAACTGGTCGAAGTGCGTAATCTGGCCTGAGCTGTGAAGACGAAATCTGCTGAGAATCTGAGCTGCTGGGAGAGCGTATTCTGTTGTGTCGTGAGATCTGATCCTTAGCTCTGTGCTAAGATGGGTATGCGCAAGCTGTCGTGTGTGCGATCCGATCAGAATGCGTGAGTTGAGAAGACGCGTGATCTGGTGTGCTTGCATACCTAAGCTGGAGCAGTAGATGAGCTCTGAACTGTTCAGTGAGAATTGTAGACCAGATCTGGGAGCGTGATCTGAGTTGAGGTGTCCTGTCTGATCTGGGTAGGAGAGCTGTACTAAACTGTCAGGCCTCGTGCTCAATCAGAGTAAAACCACATAATAAACGATAGCGGAAGCATTAAAAATAGTGGCTAAAATTTTTGCTTTTGGCCTGACTTAAAAAAACATAAGTTAAAATAAATTGATATCCAAATACTGGTTTTACAACGCTGAAAACCAAATACAATGACACAACACAGCGTGACTCTCAATCAACAAAGAGAAGAGTCTCTCGCTGAACATAGATACAATATAATATAACAAAAAAATCATATGTATCTACTACATATAACTGGGACACTCTATCCACCTCCCGGGGCATTACCAGCTGGATCAAATCCATGACCAGCGGTGAAACCATGATAACCTGAAAACACACAAAGGCAAACAAGACAATCAGCCCCAGAGGGACCTCGTGGTCAAACCCCAGTACGAAGAGCAACTGAAAAACAGCAGTTAAATAGCAACAGATAAAATGCGAATGCTATACATGAGAACAAGGCTACAACCGAAAGCAGGGAGCCAAAGGATCTCAAGAACTGCTCAACAACTGAATCCAATCAACTGGAAGATAGTGGCCACGGGGTGTGTGAGCATATGGGAGCTACCCAATCATCTCAACACACGGTACCAGATGCAGAATACATCGCTCAACCTGCTGTTGCCAAACTCATGAGATGTGGGAGCTACCCACTCCGCTCATAGTGGCTAACAGATCCCAGCAGAAAGACGAGGGTGACGGAAGTTACCCGCTCGGCCTCTAAAACAGGCATCCTGGTACGCACATATCAATACAACGAGGCAAGGCTAGCAAGATCTGAGCTCAACATGAATAATGCGTGTATGCAATGTAACAGCTTGCAATAAACAACACAACAGAGGCAAGCAATAATCAGCACAGAGGCATACACAGCAGCACACAAAATACCCATGCTAAATCCAACGCTGTAAAACAAGCTCAAATCCGTACCTTAGTTCTGAGCTATAATTACAACAAAAAGCGGTCCCGAGCAACCAGATCTGAAACCTGCTAAGACAAACAACAACGTTAACTCAGGGACGCAAATCTCAGAGTTACGAACTGGGAGCTACAACCTCAACCAGCTCTGTCCTACCCTTCTAGCTCAAAAAACAGCTCTAAACAAAGCGCAAGGGAGGAACTAACACTTACCCAACAATCTACCTGAACGGCAGAAACAAATCTGCTCTTATGCTAACAGACTACACAGAGTAGTTTCCTTCGCGATCTTCTTCCAGCTTAACCCAAGCCTGTGAAAGAGGTATAGAACGAAGCGCCTTCACAAGAGGAGTCCAGTGCTACCACTCTTGTGTCTGTAGGAGCTGTCTACCGTCGTCAATCGAAGGAAATAAGCTACGGTGAACAGTATCTAGGGTATCGCGACAGAGTTATCTTCCGAGAAATATTTCTAAGTGTCGGGAAGAGATATGGCGAGACCAGAGTCAAAGTCCTCTATTTAAAACAACTTAAGTCTCCCAGATTCGACAGACAACAATCATCGACAACTTAAGATCCAAACTAACCCCAACTCAGATCTGAGTATCACTCAGATCTGGACTCTGCGTTGAAACAGATTTGGAACTTATCCAAACGACGTCACACCAAGGACCGCTCACTCACTAGGACACGTCATCCCGCTAACCACATCTAAATCGCTAAACGACATCTCTCAAGACATCATCAAAACATCGCCGCATCGCAACCCAGATCTGAAAGACCAGATCTCACACAAGAGTTGACAAGTCAAAGCTGAAATCCTTGGACTGCTCCGGTCTACTCCAAACCATGAACTAGGACTACGAACCGGACCTGTCCACATATCATTAACCACGCTCGCAACTCAGATCTGGCTTCTCCCAATATTATGTGGCATCACTACCCGCGCATAACTTCCAACACGCGTAACCAAATAGCGCGCGACTACCAGATTTCACCACCAAATCTGAAAGCGACTGACCAAAGCTGACCAGCACTCAAACCTGATCACTTTCCGCAGAAACTTTTCAACAAATCCAGAGCTGTTCGAAAGATTATACTGACCCGATAACTACGCCAGGCATACCAACTAAAATATGGTCCATCCCAGATCTGTTCAAGCCAAATCTGGTCTATGCTAAACCCAATTAATCAACTCAATTAATCTCATAAACTTTCGGGTCTCACATAAACACCCGAGCTGAATTGGTGATGCGTGCTGGGCTGTGCGAAATAGTGAGGAAGCCTGATCTGTGCTGATTTCTCTGTAGCCGAGAGCTGTTAGATGGTGAGTATAAATACCATTGTATCGACCGACACTTAGCCATTTTTCTTATACATTTTCGATACTCATCCTCTCTCGAAACATCACCCTGGAAACCCTAAAATTGGTACTGTTCACCGATGCCTTTTATTCTGATTTTCGGAGCTTGACCGACTGGTTTTGAGCAAGGGTGCTTTCAGATAGGAGCATCGGTTGAGAGCTCTAATTTCGTACCAGCTTGGAGGCCGATGGCGATTGGAATGGAGGATTCTAATGAAGCAGGAGCGTTCGATTTTAGAACTGTCAGTTTGGGTTGAGCTTTGTTTGAGGTAACTGGAGCTTTTAGTGTCGATTTCAACCTTTTGATATTTTATTTGGACATGGCCTGAGCTTAGCAGTAGAGTATAAGCTGGCCGTTCTTTTAGGTGTAGGCCGTGAGCTGTTCGAGCATGGAATTGTGTTAATTTCCGTAGATATTTTGCAGATCCATAGCTCTCTTGAGTTTGTTGGACCAGAGTTTGTGGCCTGGAACTGTTGGCCGAGAGATAGGGTTTGGGTAGCGATCTTGTTATTTCCGCCATGAGCTTTGTTAGAAGTCTAAGCTGTTTACGTGCCATGTGTTGTTGTAATTATGCATGAGCTGGGTTTCTGTGCTGTGTGTTATGATGTGTGGCCATGAGCGGATTTGCTCAGCCTAGAATCGTAGGGTAGAGCCTAATCTGTACTGTGCCCTGTTACCTGCAATGAGAATTTATATGGCTGCTAAGTGTACGGTTCTATTTTGTATGGTCGTGCTGTTGTGCATGTGATTTATAGTATGTTGTTTATTACTTGCGTGCGAGTTTACAGTTGCTTGATTTAGCTGCTCTGTGATATATTGCATACTGTTCATATTTCAATGCAATTGCTTACACGCATTCATATTGAGCCTAAATTCCTTTGATACCAAATAATCACTGAGTAGTGATTTGCCGGCTGAGTCGTTGTGCTTTGGAATTTGATAGAATCACTGAGTCGTGATTTGGAGTCATCTGCCTAAGAATCCAAACGCTTTCACTGAGTCGTGATTGCCAGACGAGTCGTTGAGTTTTGGATTCTGATGATTTCTGAGATTGGACTTTCCAGCTGAGTCGTTGGCCTTGATTCCCGATGTTTCTTGATAGCCCTCATTCATTGCACGACATGACATGCTTTATTACTTTATTGATAGCTGTATGATGATTGCTCTTCGTAATGTGGTTTTGACCTCGTTTGTTTTCCCTTGGGATTGCTTTGGCAGATGTTTGGCCATTGTATGCCTTTTTAGGTAGATCAGCTGGTCAGAGTGTTGAGTTAGCTGGTCGAGTCCCATGCGTTGAGTGCCAAGTTATATATATATATACGTTGTATCGAGTGATTACCGTGAATGCCCTGTGTATTTGTTGTTGTTAATTTGATTAGAGTTGAATGTATGTATTCTTTGTGGATTATTTCTGCTGGCTCTTGACTTATAGTCTTTATTTTAGGTATGAACCTATTTTAAATGTTATACTTTTCAGTCAGGCTAGAAAAACTTTATCTACTTATTAAGCTTTCGTGTTTTGTGTGCTTAATTTCTATATTTAGAGCACAGGGCCTGGTATTTTGGTATCATAGCTTAAACTGGGATAAGCTCGATTATTTTATATTACACTCGAGTCTAGGCAAAGTGTTTGTCTCCTGCATGTGCTTGATTACATGATTACCTGCATTGTGTGCTTACCTTTGTGCACCTCTTCGTTGCTTCTGAGTAGTGGTAGAGGTAGAGCTAGTAGGTAGGTTTTAGTCAAGCCAAGAGTTTTGATTCTAGAGGAGGATGATGCTGAGCCGATAGATCCTTCGTGCTGTTATGCGAGACCGATAGAGACTGAAGTGGGGCACCTGACTCGATGAATGGATGGCATGGAGATGGTTCTGACTATGATCCAGCGGATGAATCCTTTTACCTTTGATGGTGCTGAAGGTGGTCTTGCAGTCAAAAGGTGGCTTGAGCACATGGTGGGTTTAGTAGACAGTGTGCAGCTTTGGTGGAGAGGTTCCTCCCAAGCACTGTCAGTTTTGGGTACGATGAATTCGTGGGAGAGTTTTGTACTGCCTATCGTTAGGAGTACACCCTTGAGTTCCACTATGACACCCAGGAGAAAGGGTTTGATAGATTGGTGCAAGGGGATTTGCGGATGGCTGAGTCTGTGAGAACATCACACGTGTGTTCCGATTGTCCCGTGAGGTAGTACTGACTGACATGGTTGAGATGAGTAGAAGGTGTTGTGGATATCCCCGTAGATTGTTAGTTCCCTGATATCGTTCCAGATGAATTTGCTGGACTTGCCTTGAGAATGAGATATTGATTTAGCATGGAGTTGGTGACAGGAACTTCCCTGACTTCTAGAGTTCCTTTACTTGCGTGCACCTGCTGGATTGAAGAAAGTTCGACGAGCAGGGCGGATGCTACTGATAGTCCAGTGAGATAGGGAACTGTTTCTTGGAGATGTGGATAGGAGTCTTATCCATCAGGCGACGATGTTGAACTGATTTATGCAGCGTGAGAGGCCTTGGAGTCGAAGTATGATGGGTCGTTGTAGACAGGATCTTCGAATGTAGAAAACGAGCTGACCTTAGGCTCTTCTGAGTTGAGTAGAAAAGTGGAGTCTTGCTGATCATTGCCGTGCTGATCTGTGCAGGCAGAGTGATTGTGGTAAGTTGAGCTTTCAGATTGAATTCGTGCTGAGCATTGCAAGCTGAGTAACAACTTAGGCTTTTTGTTGATCGTTCGTCATCCCAGTCCGAGTTGATTGTGTAGTTGGATAAGCTAAGATGTGATGGAGTCAGCTTAGAGCATGCTTGACTACTGTCCCTGGGTGGATTGTACCCTTAGATTGAGAGGTGCTTCGATGTGTCCCTTCGGGGTGACCGTTTTCTTGAGGAAGACGATGCGTTGGTACATCATCCATGTAGCGAGATTACATGGTGTGCTGGTATTGACAGAGCCCAGCAAGAATTTCTGGAGTATCTTTCCGAGGATGAAAGATCTTCCAGACGACTTTGGAGTCTCGATGGGCTATGAGAGTAGCTTACCACCCGACCAGTAGACAATCTGAGCGGGTCGTGCAGATTTCGGAAGGCATGATGCGAGCAGTAGCGATGATTTTCGCTATTAGTTGACAGGAAATTTTGATCTTGGTTGTGGTTTTGTGCTGTTGTAGCTACCAAGAGCTCTTCGGAATGATATTCTTTGAGGTTTTCGCATGGGAGGAAGCACAAATTGATTTGTGCACTGGAAGAAGTTGAGAAGAATCAACGGTATTCACTGGAATTTGTGCAACATGTGAAGGACCAAGAGGATCTGATTCGATCCATAGCGAAGACTTTGCGAGATAGCCAAGCCAATTTGTGCTTCTAAGGTGTAGGTCTTTGGAGTTCTGGGCTTTTGATCGGGCACTTCTTGCGAGTTTCTTCGTCTAGATTATGATGGACCTGTGATTGAGGGGTAGGTTAGCTCCTAGCTTCATCAGTCGGTATGAGAGTTTGTGAACGGAGTGACTCCTTGGCATGCTGACCGCGGATGCCGGCTGAGTCGTTGTTGATACATGATGAGTCTCATGTGTCTAAGCCGAGGGAGTGTGAGACGAATCTTTCGTTTACGTTGAGGACTGATGAAGAGGGCTGGACCAGACCCTAAACGATCGTGATTGTCCAACAAGATTTGTAGACAGAGAGGAGAAACATTAGAGGAATAAGACCATGCTTTGAGTTTTGGAGCTTGAAATTTTGAAATTGAGAGGTAAATTAAATGTAATAAGGCATGGGATTGAAAAGCGATCTGGAAGTGCTAGAAAAATAGGATTTCCTTTAAGTCCTTGAGGGAAAAGGAAGGAGAACTCAAGGATATGGAAGCATTGAACCAAACTTTACCTATGCAGGAGCGCAAGAACAATGATGAATTGTGTAATGCACGAAAAGAACTAGTCAACGGCTTGAAAGATATATCATTGAATGTTCGTATCGGTATCAAGAGAATGGGTGAGCTTTGCAACAAATCATTTCATGAAGCCGTCAAGAAGATGAGAAGCTAATGGATCCTAAAGAAAATCACGGAATCGAGGTTTACAATGCTGTGACATCCACTTTATTCGAGATAAACGAATTAACCCAAGTAGGTGATACATTATTTCTGAACTGTGGAGCTACGAATAAGGAAGGAAAACTTCTCTGAAAGAAGGAGTCACGTTTTTATTGAGCAATAGAGACTCCATAAGAGACTGAGGGGAATGGATGGACTTTCAGAACTATACCAAAGTTTCTTGGAGCCTTTGGCACCCCGTTGAATTTGGAGATTTTGGTTTCTCCAGCAATTCCAGACTGTGCTACGATCTGCTTTGTTTGTGCAGGTGGTTGTTTTTTATTTCGAGGACGAAATCTCTTAAGGTGGGGATACTGTGAGGATTGTAATTAGCTGAGATGATTAAAGGCCTAATCAGTAAAGATTAATGGTTAACTAATCTAGATAAAACAACTTAGAGAGTAGCAGCTGGAGTGGATCGGCTCGGACGCAAGCTGGTCCTAGGGTTTACGCTGAGCATGTAGAGGAACGGCTTTGGGTGCAGTTGGACCAACACCAGAGGAGGTTGTTCTAGTGTTCTGTTCTGATAATGGAGATGCAAGCTGATTTGTGATTCCTGGAGATTCGTATCCATTAAGCACTGGGCTGTGTAGTGCTTTGTGCTGGATTCAGATTGTGGGATGATGCTACGTCGTTTGGAAGTACCAGCTTAGACTTAGGATGGTGATGATGTCTTGTGTAGACTCAAGCTGTCGGGGTCTTCAGCTTAGACAAGATGCTATCTGTAGCACACAGTTTTGGCAGGAGCTGTTGTGAGACTGTAAATTTTCGGATGCTAATAAGTGAGTTAATCAGCGGAGATTTACAGCTCAAGAATGTGGATTGATAAGAATCAGCTTTGATGCGTGCTGGTCTAAGGCATTTCCACGAGCTGGTTCAGCAAAAATCAGCTTAGGCGAGAGCTATTGTTCTATGTGAGCTGAATAGTCACGAACTGGTTTGCTGCTGTGAACTGTTACGACAGCACTTGTTGTGAGCTGTTTTGTTAGACAGATCAGGTAAGAGTTTGGTATAGTTATTCTGAGATGCTGGGGCGTAAACCGCGTGTGAGAGCTGGGCGGATAGCTGGCTGTTGGCGAAGAGCAGCTTAGGTCCCGAACTGAACTGGGAGAACTGACCTGTGTTTGTGCGCGAGCTGGTTGGACAGATTTGTTCTGAGCTGGTTTTGGGGACACCAGCTTAGAGGGAAGCAGCTCTAGGAATTTCTGTGTTGATGTGGGCTGGAACCAGCTTAGAGATGTGTCGGATACGCTGAGCTGGTTGTGTGTACTGGAAGCTTTAAGCTGGAACAGTGTCGAGGTCTGGCTGACCGAAGATACTGTAGATGCGATCTGAGCGAAACTTTTGTTGGCTTGAAGGAACCTTCTGCCGCAAGCTGTTCTGGAGATTTCAGCTTTGAGGAGAACAGTTCTGGGATGTTCTGGATACTCTGAACTGAAAGAGCAGATTTCGAGAAGTTGTACTGTGCTGATTGGTAGAATCAGCTTTGTAGTGGTCAGTTTTGATGAAAATTGATCGTATTTCTCCTCAGCTGGAGTAATACCAGAGAGCTGAGTTGTACGCTAGAGCTGTTGAGTGCACGAGCTGAGCTGAAGGCTCTGAACTGGCCGAAGTGCGTAATCTGGCCTGAGCTGTGAAGACGAAATCTGCTGAGAATCTAAGCTGCAGGGATAGCGTATTATGTTGTGTCGTGAGATCTGATCCTTAGCTCTGTGCTAAGCTGGGTATGCGCAAACTGTCGTGTGTGCGATCCGATTTGAATGCATGAGCTGAGAAGACACGTGATCTGGTGTGCTTGCATACCTAAGCTGGAGCAGTAGATGAGCTCTGAGCTGTTTTGTGAGAACTGTAGACCAGATCTAGGAGCGTGATCTGAGCTGAGGTGTCCGGTCTGATCTGGGTAGGAGAGCTGTCCTGAACACCCGAGCTGAATTGGTGATGCGTGCTGGGCTGTGCGAGATAGTGAGGAAGCCTGATCTATGCTGATTTCTCTGTAGCCAAGACCTTTTGGATGGCGAGTATAAATACCCTTGTATCGACCGACACAGCCATTTTTCTTATACATTTCGATACTCATCCTCTCTCGAAACATCACCCTGGAAACCCTAAAATTGGTACTGTTCACCTGATGCCTTTTCTTCTGATTTCCGGAGCTTGACCGACTGGTTTTGATCAAGGGTGCTTTAGATAGGAGCATCGGTTCAAGAGCTTTAATTTCGTACCAGTTTAGAGGCCGATGGCGACTGGAATGGAGGATTCGAAGGAAGCAGGAGCGTCCGATTTCAGCACTGCCAGTTTGGGTTGAGCTTCGTTTGAGGTAACTGGAGCTTTTAGTGTTGATTTCAACCCTTAGATATCTTATTTGGACAGGGCCTGAGCTTAGCAGTAGAGTATAAGCTGGCCGATCTTTTAGGTGTAGGCGTGAGCTGTTCGAGCTTGGAATTGTGTTAATTTCAGTAGATATTTTGCAGATCCATAGCTCTCTTGAGTTTGTTGGACCAGAGTTGGTGGCCTGGAACTATTGGCCAAGAGCTAGGGTTTGGGTAGCGAGCTTGTTATTTCCGCCATGAGATTGGATAGAAGATCGATGGTAAGAAATGAGCAAAGGTATGAATTCTGAGCTTGAGTTACAGCTTTAAGATAAGAATTTTGAATTGGTGACAGTAGACTGAATTGTCTTAGCCCCATCGTATGTAATCTGTGTGTTGTATGTAGGCTTGTGCTGTGAAGCCGAGCTGATTTTCCCATGTTATGCTTGTGAGTCTAAGCTGTTTACATGCCATGTACTGTTGTAATTATGCGCGAGATGAGTTTTTGTGATGCGTGTTATGATGTGTGGCCATGAGCTGATTTGCTCAGCCTAGAATCGCAGGGGAGAGCCTCATCTGTACTGTGCCCTATTACCTGCAATGCGAATTTATATGGCTGCTGAGTGTACGGTTCTATTTTGTATGGCCGTGCTGTTGTGCGTGTGATTTATAGTATGCTGTTTATTACTTGCGTGCGAATTTACAGCTGCTTGATTTAGCTGCTCTGTGATATATTGCATACTGCTCATATTTCATTGGCATTGCTTACACGCATTCATATTGAGCCTAAATTCCTTTGATACCGAATAATCACTGAGTCGTCTTGCTTTTGGAATTTGATAGAATCACTGAGTCATGATTGGCCGGCTGAGTCGTCGTGCCTGAGAATCCAAACACTTTCATTCATTCGTGATTTCCACCCAAGTCGCTGAGTTTTGGATTCCGATGATTTCTGAGATTGGACTTTTCAGCTGAGTCGTTGGCCTTGATTCCCGATGTTTCTTGATAGCCCTCATGCATTGCACGACATGACATGCTTATATATATATATATATATATATATATATATGCTGTATCGAGTCATTTACCATTGGATGCTCTGTGTATTTGTTGTTTTTAATTTGATTTGAGTTGCATGTATGTATTCTTTGTGGAATATTTTTGCTGGCTCTTGAGTTATAGTCTTTATTTTAAGTATGAACATATTTTAAATTTATATTTTTCAGTCAGGCTAAAAGAAAAATTTTATCTACTTATTAAGCTTCCGTGTTTTGTATGCTTAATTTCTATATTTAGAGCACCAGGCCTAACATAATATGCTTTCACAGAAGAAGCAAGAAACAGAGTTTACTTGTCTTTCGCTCAACGAAGGGTCGCAGAGAACAGCTCTGGCTTTGAATCTCCCACAAGCACGATCGAAATGTATACTTTGAAAAAAATCTTTGGTTGGTTTGAGGTTTAGAAAAGCACCTCAATTGCCTTAATAAAGCAATTAAACAAGCCAGGGGTTGTCCTATCTCACACGCCAACAGTAATAATTTGTTTAAAATAAATTCTTAGGCATGTCTTAACCCATGCGCCAAAAGTAATCATTTTAGTTATTTTAGGCGTGCCTTAAACCTTGTGCCAGTAGTAATCATTTTGCTTAAAAATATTATTTTTTTAAAGGAAAACCGAACCGTGCTTGGGTTCATTCTCGCAGGAACCGTCCGCGAACCGCCCAGGCTTAAACCGAGGAAATCAGCTCCGAAAAAAATTGAAATGTTAAACGGATAGAAAAGAAATAGCAGTTTAACCCTTCAAAACAAATTAAATAAATAGTTGATTTATGGATTTTCCGGGCGTTACAACTCTACCCCTTAAATAAAATTTCTTCCTCAAAATTTAACTCGCCTAAACAGCTCTAGGTAATGACTACTCATGTTTGCTACAGTCTTTCAGGTTGCTTCCCGTTCTGAGGAATTCACCCAACGAACTATGACCATTGTAATCATCGATTCATCAGTCTTCTGTCTTCCCTAAGAAGAATTCTCACTGGAACTTCTTCGTAACTCAGCTCGGGCGCAAGCCGAATCGATTCGTAGCTCATTACGTGCGAGGGGCTTGGAAAATTTCCTAAGAGCTGCTACTTGAAACACGTTGCATACAGCAGATAGCTTAGGAGGTAATATTAACCGATAAGCTAACGTCCCCACTCTTTCTAATATCTCGAATGAATCGATATATCTGGGACTCATCTTACCCTTCCTTCAACTAAGGCTGGGTCAACTTCTAGTCCATCTTTAGAAATTATGTGACCTAATAATGTAACCTTACCCAGAATTCTCACTTACTGAACTCAACAAACAAAAAAAAAAACTTCCTGTCCTTTGAAATATACAACACCGTCCTAAGATGATTCAAGTACTTTCTATTGTTATTAGAGTAGATCAATATGTCATCTATAAACACTATTACAAACTAAACTTTTGAGGTTGAAACAATCTACTTCTAATCCATGAACGTCGAAAGGTGCATTCATCAATCCAAATGGCATCACTAAAACTCGTACTGATCATAATGCGTTCTGAAAGGCAGCCTTGTAAATATCCGCTTCTTCAATCTTCAGTGGGGATATTCAGATCGGAGACCAATCTTAGAGAACACTATTTCTCCTTGATGTTGATCGACATATCTTTGATTCTCGGAAGGTGATACTTCTTCTTCAACGTTAGTTTATACAGCTCTCTGTAGTCTATACAGCTTCTATCCTTCTTCTTAACAAATAGCACGGGTGCTCCCCAGGGTACTAGGACATATGAAGCCTTTGTCTAAAAGATCTTGAATTTGATCCTACAATTCTCTCATCTCTGTGGGCGCAAGTCTAAATGGAGATTTAGATACAGGGGTGGCACCGGGTACCAGCTCGATCGCAAACTCAATCTCCTGATCAAAGATGTCACCTTGAACAATTTTGAGGAGGGCGTCCATTACTCCCATATTCATCAACTTAGGTTTCCCTTCACCCGGCCACGGGCCGGTTTCGGGTCCAACCCGCCGGGTCTGGGTCGAAAAACCCTGGAACCGGAACCAGAACCGTGAGAACCGGTTCCGGTTCGGTTCAGCTTACTAAAATTTTGTTTTTTAAATTGAATTTCCGAATTTAAAAAAAAATTTTAAAAATTGAATTTCCGTTTTTTTAAATAAAAGGAATTTCGTTTTTTTTAAATAGGTATTTTTTATAATTTAATATTTTGAATTTATGAATTTCGAATTGAATTTTGATTTGAGAATTTGAATTTTAATTAATTCGAATTTTAATTTGAATTTTGAATTCGAATCTTAATTTGTGTTTGAATATTCGAATTTAAATTTAAAAGAATAACAATTGGGATTTGAATTTGAAATTTGAAGTGTAAATAATTTCTGAAAATAAATATAATTGAATAACAATACAAAGAAATTAAAATTACAATAGAAAGTAAAGACGAATAAAATTGGGAAGTTGATCTAATCACTTGTTGCCTCCTCCAGTTGTTGTTCCACTGCAACTGTGGAAACAGGATATGCAAGAATCTCCTTTGCCATTAAAGAAAAAATGAGAAATACTTGCGTCTTTTGACACCATCATCTCAATATGTCGAACGTCTCCTCCTTTGCATCACTGAAATCAAATATAGTGGTTAAATAATTCTCAAGTTCCAGATTGGAACTTGAGGATCCTCGTGGACTTTTCATCCTCTCACGAACTAATGTTTGAGCCTTGGATAGTCTTGACGTGGTGCTACTAGAGATGGTGAGTTGTGATTGTGAACCATATTTCTCATTATATTCATTATAAATTTCATGGAAGATCACGCACAAACCGTTTCGGCCTCATGCCATTTATTTTACAAAATTTACCCAATTGTTTCATAACTTCGAGATGTGTCCACAGATATGAATTGTAGATTTAATTGGTCTTAATAAAGTTCTAAACTTTTAAGATCATCTTGCGCACACAAGTTGAAATTATTGGATTTGCATCTAATAATCAATATAGTTATGCTAAAGTGTTTAGCCATTTTAAGATCATATAAATTAATCACATGTTCTCAATTCAATGATAAATGAAGCATAGTTTATAAAAAATTATTAGTATATGGTTATGATAATATATTGAGAAAATGACATGAGAAGTTTTTGAATAAGTTATTATATTATTGCAATTTATTTGTTAAAATATTTAAAAACTTTACTTGTTAAATATTTAAAAGAATGATTGGGTAAATGTAAATATTAATTAATATAATTAAATGAGGTGTTTAGGCATTTTAAGATAGTATAAATTAATCAATCTTCACAATTTTATGATAAATGAAGCATTTATATATATAAATATATATTAGCTGTTTTTGTAGCAACAAAGAGTTGCCACAGTAGTAGGTTCTTTGGTTTCTCATATGGTTGGCCTGGATTCGATTCTTCAACCGAACAAAAATATTGTTTTTGAAAAGCCTGCGACCCGACGGGTCCACGGGTTACCAAATCGGTAAATCGAAACCAGCCCGTCCTCCCACGGTTCCGGGCCGGTTTCGGGTAAAAAATCGTTGACCCGGTTAACCGGCCCGTTGACCCCGGGACGGTTCCGTCAGGCCACGGGCTAAACCGGCCCGTGGCCAGGTCTAGGTTTCCCATCATCAACTATGGACAAAATGCTAGCAAAAAATCCTGAACATCGTTCTCTCAACAGCTTGGGCTTTCAGAGCTGAAATCATACAAGGGACTCTTCTACCTTGGGTAGCTTCAAGCAAGGACTGATTTCCTTGGGATGGTTTAACTTCTACTGTCCATAGCTTAAAATCAATAACTACTCCATACTTAGTTAACCAATCCATACTTAAAATCAAATCAAACTCAGGCGTGGATAATATGATCAGGTCAGCAGAGACTAAATACCCTTGTAGCCTAATTTCCATGTTACGAAATACTCTATGGATTAATAGTCCTTCTCCCAAGGATACGGTCACAGAATAGCATATTGTTACTCGTTCAAGTGGTATGAGTAATTCATTAACAAAAGATTCTAATATAAATTAATGGGTTACTCTTGAGTCTAATTAGAAAGCATATCCACAATAATAATCTTAACCCTAACTTCGGTAGTGTCTGGGTTCGCCTCTTTTGTTGTCATCACATAGGCTCTGATGGTTATGATTTGCTTCATTTTGGGGCAGTTATTGTTGGAGTGCAATAATTGCCCCTGCTAGGTAGAGCGATCGAAACGTGGCGCTTGTTTTGCTATACGGTTTAAAAGATTGGAGTTGCACCGTTACCACCAGCTATAGCTTTTGGTAAAGCGACAAGCGCTCGGTCCAACAATTGGTATCAGAGCCAAGGTCACGGGTTCGATTCACATTGATT
>KV017459.1:0-23178 GCA_001598015.1 Dorcoceras hygrometricum
GTAAAAACGCTTGGAAGAATTCACCTGCTGATATGCATATGCGTTTTTCCATCTGCTGATTCCTTTTAAGCGATAAAACGATGTCGAGTCAACTCATTTAAGTGACGCCGTTTTATTATCTTTGTAAAGCATCTGCTGGTTGAAATCACTGTAGCTGTCTGCTGATATGCTTTAAACAAAGCATCTGCTGATATGTCAAAGGAACGCTTCTGCTGAATCAATAAAAACGCTGTCGTTCCAACTTAACCAAACGCTGTCGTATCGCAATCTTCAACAAATATACTAAACCAACTGCTGAACTCTACAAGAAAGTATCTGCTGATTACTTCATCTGCTGATGCGAAACTGTGCACTCCAACGACGTCGTTCTAACTTATCAAAACGCTGTAGTTTACCAATCCTTAGCAAAACACGCTGAAACTCAAATCGGTACCTGCTGATCGCATACCATCTGCTGAATTCTCACTAATACTCCAACTGCTGAAATACCACTGTAGATAAAACGATCTCTTGAAGAATGCGACAACTGATTGTCCAATATCATCTTGTCTTATTTTTGTTATCACCAAAACTTATAAATATTGTCCTAACAAATCTGAATTTTTGGTGGGATCTGTTGGATTTATTGATAAATCTGGTCGCCGCGCGTAATTGGTAGCGCAAGATCAATACACCGTCATTTTTGTGAAGTCCAGATATCTCGTGAGCAGAAGAGGTCTGTTGCGTTGATGTGTAGAGGTCTGCGCAGCGCATTTTGTATCATAGAAGCTTGTACGTCGTCGTTTAGGAGAGATATGATATTTCGTTAGCGCTAGGATCTGATTTGCAGTCTGCCCGCATGTTTTGTGTTGAGCGCAATACGATGTCGTTTAGATAAGTTAATATGGTGTCGTTTGGCCTAGCGTAGCGCTAGGATCTGATTTGCAGTCTGCCCGCATGTTTTGTGTTGAGCGCAATACGATGTCGTTTAGATAAGTTAATATGGTGTCGTTTGGCCTAGCGTTTGGTTGTGAGATCTGGTGCGCGGGACAATGTATAGCGCTAGTTTTCAGATGTCACCAATACGTCGCCGTTTTGGTTAGCGCTTGATGGAGAGATCTGTTAGCGTGTTTTATTTCAGATGTCTCCAGCCGTTAGAAATTTGGTTTTCAGAATTCTCCGTGATTTTAGAGCGACGTCGTTTCGTTGTTGATAGCTGTTTAACGCATGCGTTAATTTGTTGAGGGATCTGTTTTTGTCGGTGTATGTTTTAGCAGATTTCATGCGTGTATATATATTAGAAGGCTTGGTATACTTGGTTTAGTTATCGGTTTGTATAAATCCTTGAAACAGATATGGAGAGTTGGAGTATTCCTGCAAGAACTGATCATATGTGAGTGTTGGTCAGCGCTGGGTAATCGCATTCAGTTGTGGAGATGGAATCTGGAATCGGGGCAGATGTGAGTATGCTAGCGTGTTTCTGTAACGAGTAGCTAAACTACGTCGTTTGGATTAGTTGTAACGACAGCGTTTCATTTAGCGAGCGAGATTCAGATTCGAGCAGCGTTAGTCTTCAGATTCTACTGGATCTGAGTGTTTGCGATGCGACGCCGTTTGCTGCTTAGCGGTGGGATTCAGATCTCAGTTGCGTTGGTTTTCAGGTTTGAGTAGCGGGTGATGTGTCCAGAGGCGACAGTAGACTCTGTGCGACGTCGTTTGATTAAGTCGAGATCTGTTATGTCGTAGAGTCAAATCTGATGTGAGATTCAGATCTGAGTGGGAAACCAGTTTTGAGACTTAAGTTGTCGGTAGGTTCGGTTCTTCAGATTTGAGCAGATCTGACCTTTATATATAGAACCTTGCCTTCGTTATTTATTATTCAGCCTCGACACTTAGAATATTTCCCGATAGCGAATCCTGTCGCGATACCCTAGCTACTGTTCATCGAACCTTATCTTCTCCGATTGACGGCGGTAGGCAGCTCCGATTGAAGTAAGAGTGGTAGCGCTGGACTCCTCTTGCTTAGACGTTTCGTTTGGTACTGATTGTGGATGCTTGCGTGAAGCTGGAGAGGTGTGCGAAGACATCTCCCTTCTGTAGTCTGTTAGCATAAGCGTCGGATTTCGTCTGCCGTTCAGGTAGCTTGCTCGGTAAGCGTTAAGATCCTACCTTGTGCTTTGTTTAGAGCCTTCTGTGGTGTTAGAAGGGTAGGATAGCGCTGGTTGAGTGCGTAACTCCAAATTTCTAGTGTCTGTGCTTTCGGTCCCTGAGTTAGCGTTGTGTTTTGCTTAGCAATTTTCAGATCTGTGTTGCTCGGGACTTCGTTGTTGTAATTATAGCTCAGGAGAATTGAGGTACGGATGTGAGCTTGCTTTACAGCTTTGATTGAGCATGAGTGATTATGCTTGCTGTTGTGTATGCTTCGTTTATAGCTCAGGAGAATTGAGGTACGGATGTGAGCTTGCTTTACAGCTTTGATTGAGCATGAGTGATTATGCTTGCTGTTGTGTATGCTTCGTTGCTGTTGTGACTTGCTTTTATTGTGTTGTTATCTGTAAGCTGTCATTGCATAAACGCATTGTTGCATATTGAGCTCAAATCTTGTTTACCCGTGCCTGTTGTATTGATATGTTTGTACCGAGATGCCTGTTTTGAGGACGAGCGGGTAACTCCCGTATACCTCATCTCCTTGCTGGGATCTGTTAGCCACTATGAGCGGTGTGGGTAGCTCCTACATCTCATGAGTTGGACAACAACTGGTTGAGCTGTGTTCTGCATTCGGTGCCGTGTGCTGAGACGAGTGGGTAGCTCCCATATACTCACACACCCTATGGCCACTGTTGTTCAATTGATCTGTTTCGCTTGTTGATCAGCTGTTGAGATCTTTTGGCTCCCTGCCTTCGATTGTAGCCTCATCTCATGCATAGCATTTGCATATCGCTTGTTGTTTTCCATTCGCTGTTTTTCAGTTGCTCTCCGTACAGGGGTTTGACCCCATGTCCCTCTAGGGCTTGGTTTGTTTGTTTGCCTGTTTGTTGTTCAGTTTACCATGGTTATTCAGCTGGTCGTGGAGTTGACCCGGCTGGTGGTGCCCCAGGAGGTGGTCAGAGTGTCCCAGTTAGTATAGTATATTATATATATCAGTACTGTTAGCCGGGGGATGCCCTGTGCTTTGTTGTATCCAGTGGTACTCAGGTGCTCTTGTATTTTATTACATGCTGTACTGTTGTATTGAGTGATTGTAAACTGGGATATTTTGAGTATTGTTGTATTTTAAATTAAGTTATCTTTCCGTCAGGCCAAAGCGAAAATTTTAAACCACTATTTTATTGCTTCCGCTATTGTTTTGTGTGGTTTTACTCTGAGTTGAGCACAAGGCCTGACAGAAAGGATGTTTAGGATTTTTGGCTAGAATTTCGTCCATATTTGATGATGGGAAACCTAAACTGATGTATGTATTAGTGAACGCCTTCCTCAAAATTTTTCCAGGTGACATATTAGGTCTACCCCACAGATCGGGAGATTGATGTTGCGATCGAGCTGGTACCCGGTGCAACCCCTATGTCAAAACCTCCATATAGACTTGCGCCTACAGAGATGAGAGAATTGTAGGATCAAATTCAAGATCTTTTAGACAAGGCTTTATACGTCCTAGTACCTCACCTTGGGGAACACCGGTGCTATTGTTAAGAACAAGGATGGAAGCTTGAGGTTGTGTATAGATGTGACGCCCAAACCCATGGGTGTCAAAGGATTTGAATAAAAAGAATTAAAAGAGGAAAATAAGGGCTGAAATGAAATATTGTAAGCTGTATTTCTTACAACATAAAAATTTTGAGACACAAACACACTTGGCGCCAATTAATAAATAGCGGAAACAGATCTAAACCACAAGCTAATATAAAATGCAATGTGCGATATTACAACATCTGAAATTCTATATAAATTCAATCATTGTTGTAATGGATCTAATACAGATTAGTCAAAAGATCAAACAACAACAGCTGTGCGGAAAACATCGGCCATTGATAAACACAATCACCACAGCTGGTTCAGCTCCCGCCGCCCGTCTGCCCCAGATCTGTCTCACCTGCATCATTTCAAAAGCTAATAAGCCTAGAGGATTAGCCAGTAAAATCTGAGGATAACAAATTCACTTAATGCAGGCAAACATCTCATATCTAAACATAACTTAGTTTAAAGGAAGACATTTAAACTTAAACATCTTTCATAAAAACAAATTCGTGACATAACACAGATCTCATCATTATTTTCTTGTGATTTATGGCTTAGAATCTCTCCTTAAGTCCGTAGGCACTTGATAAAGTTACTTCTGAATTCAGTCTTTATGGCATGAAGCCCTATATGAAGGGGCAACCGACACTCTCGATGACTGCTCACCCTTCCGTGGTGAAGGGACAACTGACATCTGGACAGCTGCTCATCCTTCCATGGTGACCGTCTGTTATCTATGCCATAAATCCTTTAAAACTAAACATTTCTTCCTTTAAACTCATATCTGAGTGAAAACAGATTTGAACTTTATCGGGGTTCACTACATTTTGAAACTCATTTCCTTTTTAAAATCTCACTAAGCATCAGATTCGACTACTAGGGACCTATCGCTGAAGTGAAGATCAGATTTGGCTAACAAAATATAGCTCTAGTACAAAACAGATCCTTGTCATAGAAACATATTCGACTATAGAAGTTGTATCACTAACTATAATACAGATGTGAGGAACAATATCGTTAGCGTAAAACAGACTTGACTTTAGAAGCACTATTGCTAGCGAGGAATGTAGATGTGGTCATGGAAACATTACTGGTAACGGATAAAACATATTTCACTAGAGAGGATATATTGCTAGCTTTAAAGAAACAGACTTGACTAGCGAAATGGCATTACTGTCGTGAAAATCAGATTCGACTGTAGAAACACTATATGAGTGAAACAGATTCGACATCTACAAGGCAGACTTTTGATGGGATTTTCAGGCTTAAAGATAGAATCTGGCTACTATAATAAGAAAACCGTCTTGGCTATGTATCTTAGTGCTGCAATATCTCGACGACATCCAAGATACCAGCTCCACCTATCTAACCGGAACAAAATCCCGATTGGACCAGCATCGCCGATTACTTGGAGTCAAATCAGACGTCGCCATTCACCAATAAGAACTTGATAATCATTCAAGGAATTAAAATTTGAATGCTCAATGTTTTAAAAACACTTCAACCTCTGCGCTTAAAAACATACTGGAATTCTTTTGAAACAGAAAACAAACAGTGAACCCGATCTTTCTTTCCATAAACATACTGGAACGTTGTTATATCTTTAACATAAGCAGGCAGGCAAACAGAACTGAAGAAAAACAATATATGCTTTAAAATGGTGTAGCAAAGATCATCTTTTACTTGCCTTAACACTGGATACACGGAAACAACTGGTTCCTGCAGAATTCCACCTCAAGAAGAACGACAAACTCCAGAGAGTTTTAAGAATATGAAAGATTTTATTTACAATAAAAGTTAACTCCAACTTCACGTAAACAATCATGTAAAAGAGCATAATTGGCATTAGGTGAAAACACTCGAGTAGGCATGGGATTCCTACCAACTATTTGTCTTTTTGAAAGATTTGTAAAAAAAGCTCCCATCTACTGTTTTAAATTTGAAATTTGGCACATGATTTTGAAGAGGACAGCATGCTCAATTTTGAAACATTTTATTTTCGAAATCTGAAATCTGCTCGAACTTGTGCTTGAGGTGAAATCTGTCCGGAAACCTTTCGCGTCGTGTCTCAAGTCTGAAATCTAAAATCAGCCTTTTGAACAATTTAAAATAAACTTAAAGCTGAAATCTGAAATCTGGAAATATCAATATGGCCCTTAAAATTAAAAAGGGTTAAAATTATGGTCCTATGGATTTTAGGGCGTTACAACTCTACCCTCCTTATGGAAATTTCGTCCTCGAAATTTTACTTACCAAACAGGTCTGGGTAAAGACTATGCATATCAGCTTTGGTCTCCCACGTAGCTTCTCGTTCTGGTTGCTTAGACCATTGCACTTTAACCATAGGGATACTACGGTTTCTTAGTTTCCTAATCTCTCGAAGAAGAATCCGCTCGGGTCTCTCTTCGTAACTCAGATCTGGTGCTAACTGAATTGGCTCATGGTTCAATACATGCGACGGATTTGTAATATACTTCCTAAAAGCTGATACGTGAAAAACACTGTGCACTGCGGACATATGCGGGGGCAGTGCTAAGCGATAAGCTAATGTTCCTACTCGTTCCAGAATCTCATAAGGTCCAATATATCTGGGACTCATCTTTTCTTTCTTTCCAAAACGCATTACTCCCTTCATCGGAGCTACTCTCAAAAACACATGGTCGCCAACTTCAAAACTTAACTCCCTTCTCCTATTGTCTGCGTAACTCTTCTGTCTTCTTTGAGCAGCTCTCATCCGCTCTCTAATCTTTCTGACAGTCGCAGCTGTTTGCTCTACCACATCTGGTCCTAAACCAGAACTTTCACCAACCTCATCCCAGTGAAGAGGTGTTCTACACTTTCGACCATAGAGAGCTTCGTATGGGGCCATCTGGATAGAAGATTGGAAACTGTTGTTATACGCAAATTTTACCAACTGCAGCTTTACATCCCAGCTTTCTGAAAAATCCACAATACAAGCTCTGAGTAAATCTTCTAAAATCTGACTCACCCTTTTAGATTGACCATCTGTCTGGGGGTGAAAGGCTGTGCTAAAAGTCAACTTCGTACCTACAGCTCTATGCAAACTCTTCCAGAAAATTGAAGTAAACTTCGAATCTCTATCAGATACTATCGAAACTGGAACACCGTGCAGTCTCACTATTTCCTTCACATACAGATCTGCATATTTGCTTACATCATATGTTGTCTTAACTGGTAGGAATTGAGCTGACTTAGTGAGTCTGTGTCAGGCCTCGTGCTCACATCAGAGATAAAACATACAAACACATACGGAAGCTACTAATAAGAGGGTAAAATTTTTGCTTTGGCCTAATGGTTTAAAACCATATAATTTAAAATAGTGCGATACTCAAAATAAATATCCCAGTTTTCGAAATCAACAAAACAACAAATGGCTACAAGCCATAACAATACAATATAGCATACAAACACAAGTATCAAACTCCAACCACTAGATACAAAAACGAAGCACAGGGCATCCCCCTGGCTAACTGTACTGATACATATGAATATGATATACGCAACTGGGATACTCTAACCACCTCCTGGGGCACCTGCAGCTGGGTTAAAACCACGATCAGCTGTAAAACCTAGGTTCTCTGAAAATCAACACAAACAAGGAAAAACAACCAAGACCCAGAGGGACATGGGGTCAAACCCCGAGTACGGAATGGCTAACTGTACTGATACATATGAATATGATATACGCAACTGGGATACTCTAACCACCTCCTGGGGCACCTGCAGCTGGGTTAAAACCACGATCAGCTGTAAAACCTAGGTTCTCTGAAAATCAACACAAACAAGGAAAAACAACCAAGACCCAGAGGGACATGGGGTCAAACCCCAGTACGGAGAGCAACTGAAACAGCTAAAGGAAATGCATAAGATAAAATGCAGATGCTATGCATGAGACACCGGATAACAGCTGAAGGCTACAACCAAACAGGGAGCCAAGGAACTCAAACATAGCTCCACAAGATCAGCAACGAATCAGTGGCCACTGAGTGTGTTCAAAGTGTGTAATGAGCCACTCGCCTTGACACTATTCCCGAATACCAGATGCATCAAACAACTCAACCAGCCGTTGCCTCGCCCATGAACTATGGTAGTTAACCACTCGGCTCATGGTGGCTAACAATCCCAGCAGGGAGATGAGAGTGCGGTATTGCCGCTGGCCCTCACATCCTGGTAAGAAACAACAGCAATATACAAGATACGAAGCTGCAAAATACAATACACGAGGGATCTGAAACAATGCGTGAGCAATGCGTGTATGCACATCAATAAAACAGCTAGCATAAACACAATTACTCAGCAAGCAATACACAGCCATGTTCACCGAAACATCCCAGCAGCTTCACATAATGTCTCACGCAACTTCCCAGCTATCACAACCTCAAGATCCATACCTTATACTTTCTGAGATACAACTGGAATGAAGATTTCTTCAACGAAAGTCCGAGCGACACACAGATCTGTCACCTACTAGCCAATACAAACAACTGCTCAAGGACTACATCTCAGAAATACCAATGGCTGGGAGTTACCAACTCCACCAGCGCTAATTCTACCTTTATACACTACGAAAATCTCTAACAAAGCTTAAAGGTAGAACCTTTACTTACCCCAACAAGCTAGGATAGGATGCTAACAAACTAAACAATGGAGATGTCTCTGCGATCCTCTTCCAGCTCCTCCGCTACCTTAGAGAAGGGTAAGAAACGAAGCACCTTAGCAAGAGGAGTCCAACGCTACCTAAAACGTAACAAACGATGGCCGGAAACGATGGGAATTCGCCGGATAAACTCACGGTGAACAGTACTCTAGGGTTCGAGAAACAAAGGTCGACAATCGGGAGAATTTTGCTAAGTATATGATCTGGTAATAGATTAAAGGCCCAGTCTTCAATTATATAAACTTCTCAACAACTGCCTGCAGATCCCACCGACAAACCAGTCGACGCACTGTTCACTCAACCCTCGACTGAATCCCTGAACAACGCTAATCAAAACGGTGTCGCAGCGACTTAACTAAACGACGTCGCACAGCTTACGTCATCCTATCTGTCAACAGCTGGTTAACCACCAGCGACTGGATTTCTCAACAACTCAACAGATCCCTGCGACTGGTACCAGACGCAACACTCGAAACGCAGCGTTTCAACTAATCTAAATGGTGTCGCTTAACCACGTCAGCAAATCTGTTGAACTAACACATGCAACGACTGATCGCTACTAGGGGCAAACACACCATCTGCTGATTCTTAGCGATAGCCAAAACGACGTCGCCTCCACTAATCTCAACGACGGCGTATTGCACTCGCTACAGGAGCTTGCTGGTAACAGATATAACCCAGTCGATGCTTCACAAAACGTCACCGTTTCGAAATCCCTTAGCGCTCTCTGCTGAATCCACGTAAGGATTGCTGCTGGCAGATCTTATACAACGCACGCCTAAAATACTATCTGCTGACAGACTTTGCCAACGACTGGTCACTCACGCCAAAACGACGGCGTTTGATCTCCCGCGTTACAATTACACGCTACGACTGGTTTTCACCACCGACCAGTTGCTAACTCAAACACCAAAATTATGGGGATACCAGAATTGTTCTAAACACTATTAATCCAACAATTAATCTTATACAATCCAGGTCTCACAGTCTGCCTACTATAACCCAAATAGAATTATATCCTTGAACAGTCCTGGGTAATCCAACTACAAAATCCATAGCTATACACTCCCATTTCCGTTCTGGAATAGGCAGGGGCTTCAACATTCCTGCTGATCTTTGGTGTCCAGCTTTCACCAATTGACACGTCAAACATTCAGAAACAAATCTGGATACATCCCTCTTCATTCCCGGCCACCAATACAACTTTTGGAGATCCTTATACATCTTAGTACTCCCCGGGTGCACAGAGTATGGGGCTGTATGGGCTTTTACCATCATATCTGATCTCAGGGTGTCTACTTGGGGCACCCACATCCGGCCATGAAATCTGACTATTCCTTCTTCTGAAAAGTAGAGACTACTACCTCTCTCTCTATCTTGCATAACCCACTTCTGAAGCTGCTCATCTTTCAACTGTCCCTCTCGGACCTGGTCTATCTTATTTGATCGAATGGTGAGATCTGCTATCTTCGAAAATCCTTGAACAAATCGTCTATAGTATCCGTCTAAAGCCAAGAAACTCCTTACTTCTGAAACAGACTTGGAAACTGGCCACTCAAGAACAGCTTCCACTTAGCTGGGTCTACCTATAGTCCATCCTTAGATATGATATGACCTAGAAAAGCCACTTTCTCCAACCAAAAGTCACACTTACTAAACTTGGTGAACAGTCGCTTATTCTTCAAAACTTGAAGCACTGTCCTCAAATGGTCTACGTGCTCAGATATGGTCTTAGAGTACACTAAGATATCGTCTATGAACATAACTACAAACTGATCCAAAAATGGCTAGCAAAACTCTATTCATTAAATCCAATAAAATCCGAGGTGCATTAGTAAGTACCAAAGGACATTGGTCAGTTTATTCATCTCTCGGTAATCTATACATAACCTCAAACTCCCATCTTTCTTCTTAACAAAAAAAACAGGGGCTCCCCAGGGGGACGTACTTGGTCTAATGAATCCCTTATCCAACATGTCTTGTATCTGCTACTTTAATTCCTTCATCTCAGATGGAGCTAGGCGATAGGTTGGTTTAGATACCGATGCTTCTCCTGGTACTAAGTCAATTGCAAATTCTAGCTCTCTATCCGGTGATAGTCCATGGATATCTTCTGGGAAAACCTCTGGAAATTCACTTACCACCTCCACATCTGAAATTTGGGGCTTGCTAAACGTAGTTAAGGATGTTAGGCTTGCTAAGAATCCTATCCCTCCATTCCTCAAACAGCTTTGAGCCTTAAGATCTGATATAATACGCGGAGTCCTCCAAATCTAATTGGCCTCAAACGTAAACGGGTCTCCTCTAGGTGGGTTAAACACTACTGTTCGAAACTTAAAGTCAATATCCATTCCCAAAATCAGGTCAAACTCGGGCATCGGTAACACAATCAAATCTGCGGTAATCGACCCTTGAAGCCTAAGTTCTAAATACTCAAAACAGATCATAGAATACTAACTCTTCTCTTGAGGGTACCGTTACGCAAAAGCCTATAGTTACCTGGTCGGGTCTGATGGGTAACTTCTTAGCAAACTTGGCTGCTATAAATGAATAGGTAGCTCCTGAATCTATCAATGCTATGGAGGGCTACCAGAATCAAGATCTTACCCGTAAACACCATCGAATCTGGATTGGCCTGCTCAGATATCATCATGAAAGCTCTACTGGTCACCAGTTGTTTTGCCTTTGGGCAGTTTTTATTCATATGTCCTGGAAACCCACATCTGAAGCAGACGTTTTGACCAAGTCTACACAAACCATAGTGGTTCTTCTGGCACTTGGGACACGCTGGTCTGTTGTTGCTAGCAGGAACTGCACTAATGGGTTGGATGGGTAGGGGCTTCTGCTCTTGAGGCCTCTGCTGATTCTTATTCGGCTTCTTAAACGGCCTCTGATCCTTCTGCTGAAAGGCCTGTCTCTTCTGTTACCTTTCTTCTTCCACATCTTTCCAGTCTCTCTCAACACGCATGGATCTATCCACTGCTTCTCTGTAAGTCTTAGGCACAGATAGCCTAACATTCATCTTGAACATAGGCTTTAACCCCTCCATAAAATGACTCAGCTTCTCCTCTGGGTCATTACCAATAAGAGTTACAAAATAAAAACCTCTTTCAAACATCCGTACATATTCCTGTACTGTCATATTCCTTGTTTCAAAGTTAGTAATTCTCTCTTCAACTTAGACCTCTTGTCTACTGTGAAGTATTGTTCGAAGAATACTCGCTTAAAGTCCCCCAAATTAAGGTTTTCCAAATCCACAGAAAACTTAGCTCCTTCCCACCAATCATAGCGTCATCCCTTAACATGTAGATAGCGCACCTGGGCCTATCCAAATCTGGCATCTGGAGGTACTCAAAGATAACCTCCATCGACTTTATCCAGGTTTTAGCAACCAGTGGATCTGTAGTACCACTAAACTCCTTCGGTTTCTTCCTTCTAAACTTCTCTTGAGGATCATCGTGCCTTGGTCCTCTACTAATCGAATATTGGCCATTGCCTCGACCAGATTGTTCTACCAACAGCCTTAGAAGTTGGGTAATGCTAGCATTACTGTCTAGGTCGGGTTCTTCTATGGAAGTGTTTCTTCTACCTCTTCCTCTACAGACATATTAATCTATAGCCTGTAATCCACAACAATATAAACATCAGAACATGCCAAATTTAAAAGACAAATGCTCTGAAACATAGAGTAAAACTCACAACTCTGGGGAAACGATCGACAAAATCTGTCCCAATTGGAAGTGCGTGTGTTTATCTCAAAACCATGCTCTGATACCAAGTTGTGACGCCCAAACCCATGGGTGTCAACGGATTTGAATAAAAATAATTAAAAGAGGAAAAGAAGGGCTGAAATGAAATATTGTAAGCTGTATTTCTTACGACATAAAAATTTTGAGACACAAACACACTTAGTGCCGATTAATAAATAGCGGAAACAGATCTGAACCACAAGCTGATATAAAAAGCAATGTGAGATATTACAACATCTGAAATTCTATATGAATTCAATCATTGTTGTAATGGATCTAATACAGATTTTTCTAAAGATCAAAAACAACAACAGCTGTGCGGAAAACATCGGCCATTGATAAACACAATCACCACAGCTGGTTCAGCTCCTCCCGCCCGTCTTCCCCAGATCTGTCTCACCTGCACCATTTCAAAAGCTAATGAGCCTAGAGGCTCAGCAAGTAAAATATGAGGATGACAAATTCACTTAATGCAGGCAAACATCTCATATCTGAACATAACTTAGTATAAAGGAAGGCATTTAAACTTAAACATCTTTCGTAAAAATAGATTCGGGACATAACGCAGATATCATCATTATTTTCTTATGATTTATGGCTTAGAAGCTCTCCTTAGGTCCGTAGGCACTTGATCAAGTTACTTCTGAATTCAGTATTTATGGCATGAAGCCTTATATGAAGGGGAAACCAACACTCTCGACGACTGCTCACACTTCCGTGGTGAAGGGGAAACTGACATCTGGACAGCTGCTCACCCTTCCATGGTGACCGTCTATTATCTACGCCATAAATCATTTAAAACTAAAAATTTCTTCCTTTAAACTCATATCTGAGTGAAAACAGATTTGAAATTTATCGGGGTTCACTACATTTTGAAACTCATTTCCTTTTTAAAATCTCACTGAGCATCAGATTCGACTACTGGGGACCTATCGGTGAAGTGAAGATCAGATTTGGCTAACAAAATAGAGCTCTAGTAAAAAATAGATCCTTGTCGTAGAAACAGATTCGACTATAGAACTGGTATCGCTAAATCTAAAACAGATGTGAGGAACAGTATCGTGAGAGTAAAACAGACTTGACTTTAGAAGCGCTATTACTGGTAACGGATATAACAGATTTCACTAAAGAGGATATATTGCTAGCTTTAAAGAAACAGACTTGACTAGCGAAATGGCATTACTGTCGTGAAAATCAGATTCGAATGTAGAAACAATATATGAGTGAAACAGATTCGACATCTGCAAGGCAGGCTTGAGATGGGATTTTTAGACTTAAAGATAGGATTTGGCTACTAGAATAAGAAAATCGTCTTGGCTATGTATCTTAGTGCTGCAATATCTCGACGACACCCAAGATACCAAGCTCCGCCTATCTAACCGGAACAAAATCCCGATTGGACCAGCATCGCCGATTACTTGGAGTCAAGTCAGACGTCGCCATTCACCAAGAAGAACTTCATAATCATTCAAGGAATTAAAATCTGAATGCTCAATGTTTTAAAAACACTTCAACCTCTACGCTTAAAAACATACTGGAATTCTTTTGAAACAGAAAACAAACAGTGAACCCGATATTTCTTTCCATAAACATACTGGAACATTTTTATATCTTTAACATAAGCAGGCAGGCACAAAACTGAAGAAAAACAATATATTCTTTAAAATGGTGTAGCAAAGATCAGCTTTTACTTGCCTTAACACTTGATACACGGAAGCAGCTGGTTCCTGCAGAATTCCACCTCAAGCACCATGACAAACTCCAGAGAGTTTTAAGAAGATGAAAGATTTACTTTACAATGGAAGTGAACTCCAACTTTACGTAAACAATCATGTAAAAGAGCATAATTGACATTAGGTGAAAACACTCGAGTAGGCATGGGATTCCTACAAACTATTTGTCCTTTTTGAAAGATTTGTAAAATATTCTCCCATATACAGTTTTAAATTTGAAATTTGCCACATGATTTTGAAGAGGACAATATGCTCAATTTTGAAACATTTTATTTTCGAAATCTGAAATCTGCTCGAACTTGTGCTTGAGGCGAAATCTGTCCGGAAACCTTTCGCGTCGTATCTCAAGTCTGAATCTGAAATCAGCCTTTTGAACAATTTAAAATAAACTTAAAGCTGAAATATGAAATCGGGAAATATCAATATGTCCCTTAAATTAAAAAGGGTTAAAATTGTGGTCCTATGGATTTTGGGGCGTTACAATAGACTAGGAAGCTGTATAAGCTGACGGTGAAGAAGAGGTATCCCCTTTAAAGAATCGTAGATCTGTTGATCAAATTCAAGGAGCAACAATGTTCTCTAAGATTGGTCTCCGATCTGGATACCACCAGTTGAAGATTGAAGAAGGGGATATTTACAAGGCTGCCTTCAGAACGCGTTAGGGTTAGTACGAGTTTAAGTGATACCATTTGGATTGATGAATGTACTTTCAGTGTTCATGGATTAGAACCTTATCTGGATCAGTTTATATAGTTTTATATATGACATGTTGATCTACTCTAAGAATAGTAGAAAGCACTCGAATCAGCTTAGGACGATGTTGCATATTTTAAAGGAAGGGCAATTATTTATTATTTTGAGTTCAGTAAGTGTGAATTCTGGTAGGTTACATTATTAGGTCACATAATTTCTAATGAATGGATTAGAAGTTGAACAGCTAAGGAGGAAGCAGTTCGAACTGGCCTGTGCCCAAGAGCATTACTGAGGTCCGTAGCTTTTTAGGACTTGCAGGTTATTAACGTTGATTCGTCAGAGGATTTTCCAAAGCAGTAGTTCCATTAACCCCCCTTGACCAGGAAACATTTCAAGTATGATTAGATCCCTGATTGTCAGCTGAGTTTTGAAATATTGAAGCAAGCCTTATAGGAAGCCCCTGTGTAAGCCATGTCATCTGGGCAAGGAAATTAGGTTATCTTCGCAGATGCGTCCATGTTGGGTTTGGGCGCTGTGCTGATGCAATTAAAGAAAGTGACGAGATTTGTAAATATTAGTAACATTAGCTTATCGAATATCATTACCACTTCAGCTATCTGCTGCACACAACGTGTTTCACGATCAGCTCTTAGGAAGTACGTTCCAAGTCCCTAGCACGTTTTTATCTTCGAGCTCACTCAGCTCGCACCTGATATGAGTTACGAAGAAGAGTCAGTGCGGATTCTACTTAGAAAAGATAGAAAGATTGGGAATCAAAGGTCCCTTTGGCCAAAGTTCAATGCGAAACATTCAAACCGGGAATCAACATGAGAATTTGAAGCATAGATGCTTAGTCACTACCCAGAGCTGTTTAGGTGAGTTTAATTTCGAGGACGTAATTTTATTTAAGGGGAGTAGAGCCGTAACAACCAGGAAATCCATAAATCCACAAGTTATTTTTGGTCTTGAAGGGTTAATTTGCTATTTTTTCGCAACTTCAGCACTCCAGTTTAAACCTGTGCTGATTTTCCGTTTTCAGCTTAGGGACGCGGTTCACGAGTATTTTGGGAAAGAACAAAACCAAGCACGGTTCGAGTTTTTTTTAAAATTCTTTAAAATGATTTTTTATTAAAAATAATATAATAATATCTTTTTAAGAAAAATGATTACTATTGGCACGTCAACAGTACCTTTTAAGAAAAATGATTACTGTTGGCATGCCTAAAGCATTTTTAAGAGAATGATTACTATTGGTGTGTGGGATAAGACAAGTTCTGCCTTGTTTAATTGCTTCTTTAAGGTGTTGGGTGTGCTTTTCTAAACCACAAACCAACCAAAGATTTCTGTAAGTTTCTAAGTGGTTCGACTGTGCTTGTGGTGGATTCAAGCTGGAGTTATTCTATTCGATCGTTATTCTTCCTTAAGGCAAGTAATTTCAATTTTTTTCAGCTTGCCTGTTTGAGTTTTGAAGTTCTCCAGAGTGTATTGTTTCATTTTGGCTGAAATGGCTTTCTAAAATGAATGCGGTTCGCATTAAGTGTTTTGTTCTTCAAAAGTGATCAAAATATTGGTTTTACAGAAACGGATGTGAGTTTTTCTTTCAAAAGTGCTGGGATGTACGAAGGTAGCTTTAAAGTATAGTTCTCCGCATGTTTCCAGAGAATAAGTCGTGATGAATGATTGAGGATGAGGTTCGGAGCTGATGGGAAAAGCTGGTCTAGTTAGAACTCTGTTCTGGACTGATAAGCTTAGCTAATATGTTCGAACTTCTCCAAGCTGTTTTCAGTACTCGTGCTGGATGTCTAAGGATGAGGTTCTGAGCTGAGAGGCAAAGCTCGTCTAGTTGGAACTCTGTTCTGATCTGATAAGCTTAGCTACTCTGTTCGAACTTTTCCAAGCTGTTTTAAGTACCCTGTTGTTATTCTAAACACGTATGATTCGTTCGATCATTTCAGTTCGTAGTTTGATCCCCGAACTGTTCCAGTTTACATTTTCGATCTGCTTTTCCCCAAGCTGATCTTAAGCTCGTGAGCGGTTTCTTTCGTTGAGATGTTCTGAACATGTAATCTGATTTCATTATGCAGTTCGCACGTGATCTGATTGTCCGATCGAAGTTGACTTTATTTGACCAAAAAACCTAGAGCTGATTTTATATTCTGAACCAGTACGCTCGTGTGCTTCTTTAATCTGAGTTATTTTACGCTCGTAATCTATTTTCTCACCCAGAGCTGTTTTATGCTCGTAAGTTGTTTTCCAACCCAGAGCCGTTTTATGCTCATAACCTTTTTTCTACCCATAACTGATCTAAGATGTGATCTGTTCTCTACTCCAAGTTGAGGAGATTCAGCTTAGGTCCACTCTACACTGATACTGTAATCTCACATTTAATTCTTCATTCAATAGCTTTGATATGAAGGTACATTCGCAGTTATACTCAATTTCAAGAAATAGTACTTCATCTTAGAGCTCTGCTATTTGTTCTTTCGTTCCTATAACCTGAGCTGATTCAAGTTTCTTCTTCAATTGAACTCCGATGTACTCCCAATAGCTTTCAAACATCAAAGAGTTTTTAAAATAGCAAACCATACCTGTTTTAGCGATCTTATTCAGATCAGAGAATAACGGTAAAGAAGTTTCATCAGAGAAATGATTTAATGATATATGGCAAGGCGACGAATGAGAGATGACAAAAGTGTCATTGTAATATATCAGAAAGTTTTAAAGGAAGTATAGTTCAAAATTAAATTAATTTATGGCAAAGATAACAGACGATCAGAAGATGGAGGGTGAGGACGCTAGTTGACAAATCTAGTGTGCCCCTTCATAGGAAGGACAAGGATTATGGTTGACGAACTATATACCCCTTCAAAGCAAGAAGGACAAAGATTATGGGTTGACGAACCTATATAACCCTTCACATAGTTTGGGATTTATTCCCTAGTGTGAGACCCGTATATTTTGTATCAGATTTTGGGTTTGGAATAATCTGCATTAAACTAGCTGTGAGTCGATGTGCTTGGAGCATCCGTCGAAATTATTTAAGTGTTGAATCCAGCTACGTGAAGATATCAGGTGTTGCGTGGAGACATCTGTTCGGGTGTTGCATCTGTTGGAAAAACGGTGGCGGATCCGGATCTCACTTCCCGGGGGCGCAGTGGAAAACAAAATTAGCCCCGAAAAGTGTTCAATACATCGATCAAAGCAACAAAATCATACATAGGATGTTAGAAATTGTCACCTTGCTGGCATCTAGGCGCCTGGCTCCGACCAGTTTCTTGAGGAAACCGGCACTTCAAACTGTAGGCGGTGGTAGATCATCAATCAGGTCCACGACCGGATTCAATCTTCCTCCAATCATCCTGCACTAGAAAGCTGATGGATTTGCCACGGACGGAATCACCTCGTCGCGGTGATCGAAACAAGTCCGATCACGAAGCGGGCGGCGGACGGCGGCGGCACACGGCGGCGCAAGGCGGCGGCGGCGTGAGGTTTTAGAGGAGGGGGGCGGCGGGCAACTAGGGAGTCTAGGGTTTGTGTGTGTTTAGTTATGTCATACAACCCTAGGCTCAAGACTAAGTATAGGTGTGATGGGCTTGAACCGGCCCATTGCAGCGTGATTTCATCATAACTCCGATCGACGATCTGATCAGACCGATCTACACAGTTTCCAAAACTGAGTATTATGATGCGAAAACAATTTTTCAGATTACTTAGTCCAAAATGACAGTTTTGCCCCTCAACAACGAGAAATCGCAATTTGACCGCTGTTGACTTTTAGGAAGTCGCACTCCCTAAAATTCTCCTCATATGCTCAACACATTGAGCTCAGTTTCCGTGCGGGAATCATGAATCCAGTACTTGTGTGACCCTCAATGGTTCAGGGATACAGCTAGCCGTGGGCCCGCAACCATTGCGGCTCCGAAATCACAATTTCGGACTTGCCCAACGGATCATGGTAAAGCGCCTAGCAACATCGCGCCATGATACCCTAGGTATCACTGATAGTGCCTGCAAGAACCAGTTGGTCGTGGTTAGCGTACAGTACGGTCCTTTCAACACATATATCCCGATCAGATCAACGACCATTGGTAAATCGAGAGTCGCTAGAGATCCGATAGCTATGCATACATCTTGGAGATCGAATAGTGACATCGCGAGTGTAACTAGGTAAACCCATTTACCTAAAACACTTCTAGTACTCTGGCCAGAGATTTATACACTATTATCCCATCAAATAGCATAGGATATCCACGCATGTAAGCGAGCTGTGAATCCTCGACAACAAAGCATCGACTCCTACATGCATCGGGGTCTCACTCAATCCCGCCGCCTAATGACCCCAAGTGAGTCGGCAAACGAGTCAAAGTGAGACGCCTATCATTTAGAGTCTCAATGACGTTTCGAGTCGTGAGGACTAATCAGTACAACCAAGACCTCGGACTTATCCACTCGACAAATGGTAACCACTTGGAAAGTCCGAATGAGGGTAGTTCGATAGATCACCAGGTCACTATCTATCTGCATGCTCAGAACATCACAATGTTCCCTACCAATGAAACACGGTACTTCGCATCGTAGATACTTGTCTCAATCTCGGGCGGTCTTATCCTCATTTTGACGGCCCAATCGACTAGGAACGAGTTCAGAATACACAGTGACTATTAGATGTGTTTCATGATAGCCGTCATACCCACTATCGCATCTAACATACACTATGGTGCATTCTAGGTCTTTATCCAACACTATTGTTAACATTATAGTCATAATAAAAATAAAGAAAGCCATGAATAAATGCGAATATCATATATAAAGATCGTTTCATACAAGAGTCTATAAACCCACACGCCACAAGTTGGCTAGTTGGGAAACTACTCTAACAGCATCAGCAGCGAGTATAACTTTCAGATGTTACGTACTAGTTGAGGCGCTATGAAACATTTGGAGCAGTAGCGTGTTTTCAGTAGCGGGTGTTGGTACGTCTTCGTTTGGATTAGTTAGAACGACAGCATTTTGGTTTAGCGCTAGGACTCTGCTGTTGGGTTGTGCACGTATCCAACTACTGATTGAGGGATCAGCTGTTGAGTGAGTGATCAGATGTTGGTTAATCGATCAGCAGTAGGTAGCAGGTGACGTGTCCCTCTGCGACGTTGTTTGATTTAGTTGAGCATGGTATCGAAGTAAGGATTCAGCTGATGCGAGATTCAGCTGTTGGTTGGGATAGCTGATATTGTCGGTGGATCTGGTTCCCAGTTAGTCAGTTGTGACTTTAAATAGAGGACTTGGTCCTTGCGTTCAATTATTGTTTCCCCGACACTTAGAAATATTTCCCGTGAACCTTATCTTGTCGCGATACCCTAGTTACTGCTGACAGTAACCTTCTTCGTTTCAATTTCCGTCGGTAGATAGCTCCGATGAGAGCGAGAGTGGTAGCGTTGGACTCCTCTTGCTAAGGCGTTTTGTCTCTTACGCTTTTATTAGGCAGCGGAGGAGCTGGAAGAGGATCGCAGACATCTCCTTTCTCTAGTATGTTAGCATAAGCGTCGGATTTTGCATCCTATCCTAGCTTGTTGGGGTAAGTAAAGATTCTGCCTTTAAGTTTGTTAGAGCTTTTCGTGGTGATAGAAAGGTAGAATTAGTGTTGGTGGAGTCGTAGCTCCCAGCTGCTGTAGTTCTGAGTTGTAGTACTTGAGTTGTTGCTTGTATTGGCTTAGCAGGTGGTGGATCTGCGTTGCTAAGACTTTCATTGTGTCAAACTGCATGTGCTAAGTATAATTCAGAAGTTAAGGTACGGATGTTGAGCTTTGTTACAGCTGTGTATTGAACGTGGATTATGTGCTTTGCTGTGTATTCTTTCTGCTGTTATTATTGTGCATGTGTTATAATATCAGCTGTTTCATTTGCATACACGCATACTTTCCTGTTGAGTTCTGTTTTGTCAGCTGTACCTTGTTGTTCAGATTTGTGTGTACCGTGATGCTACGCCTGGGGATGAGCAGGTAACTCCCGTATGCCTCAGTGCTTGAGGGAGAGCGGCAATACCGCACTCTCATCTCCCTTCTGGGATCTGTTAGCCGCTATGAGCGGAGTGGGTAGCTCCCACATCTCATGATCTAGGCAACAACATGTGGAGTTGTATGTTTTGAATCCGGTACAGTGTTTGGAGACGAGTGGGTAGCTCCCATATGCTCCTACACCTTGTGGTCACTACTGTCTTTCAGTTGATCAGCTCCAGCTGTTGAGTTGCTGTTGAGATCCCTTGGCTCCCAGTTCTCGGTCGTAGCCTTGATCCTTTGCATAGCATGTGCATGTTATCTACTGCTTTCCGTTTGCTGTATTTATTGCTCTCCGTACTGTGGTTTGACCCCGAGGTCCCTCTGGGGCTGTTGTGTTGTTGCCTGTTTGTTGTTCAGGTTTTCCAGGATTCACAGCTGGTCGTGGCTTTGATCCAGCAGGTGGTGCCCCAGGTGGTGGATAGAGTGTCCCAGTTAGCGTATAGCATAATATGTACTAGTGATGTCAGTCGGGGAATTCCCTGTGCTTTAGTTTCTGTTCAGTTGTAGTTTTGTCAGCTGTTGTATTGTTGCTAGTACTTGTAATTGTTGTACTGTCGTATTTCGTAATGTAAACTGGGATTCTTTAAGTATTGTGCTATTTTAAATTATCTGTTTAAAACCGTCAGGCCAAGCGAAAATTTTAAGCCACTTTTTATTTCTTCCGCTATGTTTTTGCGTGGTTTATCTCTGAGTCGTGCACGAGGCTAGACATTTTTGGTATCAGAGCTTAAGCTGGGATAAGCTCAATTCTATTTGATCACACTTGAGTCTAGGCACAGTGTTGTGTGTTTCATGTGCTTTACTATGTGATCTATGTGTTGCATATAACTGTGTGCTGTATCTGTTCTGTGTGATCTTATCCTGTTTAGTGCCTTCTTAGATGCCGCCTAGACATAGGGGTAGAGGTAGAGGTCAGTTTCAGGCATAATCTGGAGGTCAGAACGAGGATCAGCGCAGTTTTCCTTTCGTGAGCGCGATAGACAGGGTGAAGAAGAGGTTGACGAGTTGGAAGCCCGCAGGGATAGCATGGAACTGGTGATGGCGAGGTTCCAACATATGAGTCCCAAGTTTTTAATGGGTATGAGTCTAGTGAGGATGCAGATTCGTGGCTGCAGCACATCACAGGTTTGTTTAACCGTGTTCAGTACGATGATGTGCTTAGGTTGAGTTTGGCGACTTTCCAGCTGAGGAAAGGTGTGGAGCGTTGGTGGAGAGGCGCTTCAAGGACTTTGGAAGAGACTGGTGTAGAGATCTCGTGGGACAGTTTTTGTGTCGCTTTCCGTCAGGAATATGTCCAGGAGTCCTATGTGAACGCACGAGAGTGTAGTTTGACACTTGGAGCATGGCAGTATGACTGCTAGAGAGTATACCCGTAGGTTTTCTTCCCTTCTAGCGTATGTGCCGCATATAGCTGGCCGAGAGAGGGCGAAGAGGACTAAGTTTGTTGAAGGGATGAATGAGGAGTTGTACTCTTTGGTGCTGTCGAGTAAACCGAAGAGCTATGCAGAGGCTGTAGATAGCGTGATTGATATCGAGGAAGGTTTGAGGAACCGTCGGTGTAATGCCCGAAATTATTACATCGAAATTTAGTGATTTGAAGTTCCAAATGATTTATTTTGATGAAGTTGAATTTATGAGCTTGTATTTCTTCTGGAAGTGGTGTGTGATTCAGGAATTTTGCATCGTTGGATTTCGCTAAGTAATCGGGAACCAGACGAAGCAAAGAATTTGATAAAATCGTTCAGCAGCAGGTTACTGTAGCAAAGTCAACAAAAGTCAACAGTACTGTAGCTACCTGCTGGTATTTGTGTCGTTGGGAAAGGATGGCTGCTGGTAGTAGACGTGCAAATACAAGATTCAATAAGGAAGCGCCACGTGTAGGTTATTGTTATGCACGTGGGAACCAGCAGCGAGAGTTCCTTACGCACTTACTGGTTTATGCACCTGCTGGTTTGTTAGTGTGTCGACTGGTTTGATGACGTGGGTGCAACGCTGTCGTGTTAATAATGAACGCAGAGCAGTCGATGCAAGTATGTGAAACTTGGTTCCAGCAGAGGGAGCAATGCGACATCGTTTTAACTTATGAAATAGGAACCTCGATACGATGTCGTTTGAATAAATTAGCGAAGTCAGTCGTTGGATTATTAGAGCAAAACAGCTGTTGGTTTTCGAAGCAGCAACCAGATGAGAGATTAGGAACCAGTCGATAGTTTGTTGTATCTGCTGATTTACCCCATTTGAGAATAACACGACGTCATGACACAGGAACCACGATACGACATCATTTGAATTAGTAGCGAGCCCAGTCGATGAAATATTTGAGTGTGACCAGCTGGTGAGTGCTTTCAGTAGAGATCGGGAATCAGCTGTTGGGCTATTACGTCGTCGTCTGGGTTAATTGATACAGCGTCGTTTTGATATTGAAATACAGCGACTGGTTGTTATGTGTAGCTATGACAGCTGATTGAGAAAGCTGGTTATGTTGCGACTGATTGGTTGTGAAAGCTGGTTTTGTTACGACTGAATATTACACCAACGGAATATAGCTACGGCTTCTA
>KV017459.1:35692-80615 GCA_001598015.1 Dorcoceras hygrometricum
GACTTCCTAAAAGTCAACAGGGGTCAAACCGGGGTTTGCCGCTGTTGAGGGGCAAAACGGTCATTTTGCTATTTAGGATTAGATGATCTGAAAAATTGTTTTTCACATCATAACATTCAGTTTTGGAAACTGAGTCGATCGGTCCGATCTGATCGGCGATCGGAGTTACGATGAAGTCGCAGCAATGAATATCGTCATTTGGACCCGGGCCCGATGGGCCGGTCCAAGTCCATTGTTAGTCTATTTAATTAGACTTAAGATACTTAATAATTAGTGAACTCAACACAATAACAAAACCCTAAACCTAGCTAAACCGCCGCCTCCTTCCCTTCTCCACTTGCGCCGCCGCCGCCGCCCACGCGCCGCCGATCTTCGCCGGAAATTTGTTTCCGGCCGATTCGACGAGGAGAAACCGTTCGTGCAGAATTCGTCAGTGCTTCTAGTGCAGCCTGACGAAGGAGTCTCGGTTCTGGTCATGGACCGGATTGGCGATTATCTACCGCAATCTACCGAGAAGAGCCGGGTTCTTGTAATTCCGGTTGGAGCCAGGCACAAGTGCCAGCTAGGTATTCGTTTTGAACGCCCTATGTATGTTGAATTATGAATTCTATTCTTTGTATTGATCGTCTCCCGGCCTTTATTCTTTGTTCTTCCGCTGCCTCGCCGGGGGGCGGATCCGGATCCACAACAATATGTCTTACTGCTTTTGAATTTATATCACCTGACTATGTGAAGAAGTGGTAAGACTATGCCGAGCAGATTTGAGAATTACATGCTCTTTGAGAAGAGAATAAATAGCATGTATTGAACGAAGTATGAATCAGAACTCGATCTCTTTAAAAGCAGTACAGTGATGTATGCTAATCAGAGGAGGGACTGAGATTGATTGGTTATTGATTGATGAGGAATTGTGAACAAGTCTGTTTGATTCTTAGCTATGCCTCATCGAAGAACAACTACTCGACAGACTGGGACAATTCCTAGAACCGAGCAGGGTAGTACATCGACTGATATGTTGAATGCAGCTGCAACTCCGATGGAAACTTTGTTAAAACGATTCCAGTCATTTAAACCACCGACTTTGATAGGAACAGAAAGTTCTATTGACTGTGAGAATTGGTTAGAAGATATTGAACAGTTATTTGAAGCACTTGATTACACCGATGATCGTCGAGTGAAATTGATTATACACCAGTTGCATGGTATTGGGAAAAGTTGGTGGGTGGCAACAAAGAAGGCTGCTCAAAATTGTGTGTTACAGTTTGAGGGTCATGAAATGGAAATTGATTGTATTGTGCTTGGATTATCTGATTTTGATTGTATAGTTGGCATAGATATGTTAACTAAGTACAGGGCAACAGTAGATTGTTTTCAGAAAGTGGTTCGATTCAAACCTGAGAAAACTGATGAATGGAAATTATATGGTAAAGGATCACGAGCCAGAGTTCCTTTGGTCTCTGCTATTACCATGAATAATCTATTGCGTAAAGGAGCAGAGGGATTCCTGATTTATGCAATAGATGTGAAGAAAATAGCCCGAATCTGGTTGATATACCAGTAGTTTGTGAATTTGCTGATGTGTTTCCTGATGAAATTCCAGGATTACCTCCATATCGAGAGGTAGATTTCAGAATTGAATTGATGCCAGGTACACAACCAATATCGAAAGCACTGTACCGAATGGCACCAATTGAATTAAAGGAATTGAAAGAACAGCTGGAGGATCTTCTTACCAAGGGATACATTAGACCAAGTGTTTCTCCTTGGGGTGCTCCAGTATTATTTGTGAGAAAGAAAGATGGATCGATGAGGTTATGTATTGATTACCGGCAACTGAACAAGGCAACGGTAGAGAATAAATACCCGTTACCGCGAATAGATGATTTATTTGATCAGTTGCAGGGTTTGTCAGTATATTCGAAAGTTGATTTGATATCTGGATATCATCAATTGCGAGTAAGAGATGAGGATATATCGAAAACTGCTTTTTGAACGAGGTATGGTCACTATGAGTTTGTGGTTATGCCTTTTGGACTGACTAATGCACCAGCAGTGTTCATGAGTCTAATGAACCGAGTCTTCCAAAGATATCTTGATGACTTCGTTATTGTATTTATTGATGATATTCTGATATATTCAAAGAATTTGGTGATCATGCTAACCACCTTAGAACAGTTTTGCAAACGCTGCGAAATGAGAAATTGTATGCTAAACTGTCGAAATGTGAGTTTTGGTTGCTAAAAGTGGTGTTTCTTGGGCACATTATTTCTGGAGATGGTATTTCAATTGATCCAAGTAAGACAGAGGCAGTGATCAATTGGCTTAGACCGAAATCTGTGCCAGAAATTCGAAGTTTTATGGGTCTTGCAGGATATTATCGAAGATTTATTCAGGATTTCTCGAGTATTTCCAAGCCTATAACTCAGTTGACACAGAAAAATGCACCATTTGTTTGGTCAGAGGCTTGTGAAAACAGTTTTCTTGAATTGAAAAAGAGGTTAACTACAGCTACCAAACCAGTATTGAAATGGCTCCATTTGAAGCGTTGTATGGAAGAAAATGTTGTTCACCATTATACTGGGATGATGTGTCAGAGGTGCCTGAGTTGGGACCAGACTTGATTAGAGAAATGACTGAAAAGGTGAAATTGATTCAGCAGAGAATGAGAACGGCGCAGCATAGACAAATCAAATATGCCAATACCAGACGTAGACCTTTGCGTTTTGAAACAGGGGACAAAGTATTCTTGAAAATCTCTCCTTTCAAGGGTACAATCAGATTCGTAAAGCATGGAAAATTGTCTCCGAGATTTATTGACCCTTATGAAATTCTTGAGAAAGTAGGCGATCTTGCTTATAGATTGGCATTACCTCCATCGCTTTCTGGTATACATGATGTTTTTCATGTATCTATGCTGAGAAAGTATATGCCTGATGCTTCTCATGTTATTCCTGGGAGGTGGAAGATGATATGAAACAACGATTCCCTTATCTCTTCCAATAAGGTTAGCTCTTATTCAGAATCAATTTTCTCCTTATGTCCCATGTGCATATAGCGACTGCTGATGAGTTCGGGGACGAACTCGAATTTTTAGAGGGGGTAGAAATGTAATGCCCGAAATTATTACATCGAAATTAGTGATTTGAAGTTCCAATGATTGATTTTGATGACGTTGAATTTATGAGCTCGGATTTCTTCTGGAAGTGGTGTGTGATTCAGGAATTTTGCATCGTTGGATTTCGCTAAGTAATCGGGAACCAGACGAAGCAAAGAATTTGATAAAATCGTTCAGAAGCAGGTTACTGTAGCAAAGTCAACAAAGTAAACAGTACTGTAGCTACCTGCTGGTATTTGTGTCGTTGGGAAAGGATTGCTGCTGGTAGTAGACGCGCAAATACAAGATTCAATAAGGAAGCGCCACGTGTAGGTTATTTTTATGCACGTGGGAACCAGCAGCGAGAGTTCCTTACGCACCTGCTGATTTATGCACCTGCTGGTTTGTTAGTGTGTCGACTGGTTTGATGACGTGGGTGCAACGCTGTCGTGTTAATAATGAACGCAGAGCAGTCGATGCAAGTATGTGAAACTTGGTTCCAGCAGAGGGAGCAATGCGACATCGTTTTAACTTATGAAATAGGAACCTCGATACGATGTCGTTTTGAATAAATTAGCGAAGTCAGTCGTTGGATTATTAGAGCGAAACAGCTGTTGGTTTTCGAAGCAGCAACCAGATGAGAGATTAGGAACCAGTCGATAGTTTGTTGTATCTGCTGATTTACCCAGTTTGAGAATAACACGACGTCGTGACACAGGAACCACGATACGACATCATTTGAATTAGTAGCGAGCCCAGTCGATGAAATATTTTAGTCTGACCAGCTGGTGTGTGCTTTCAGTAGAGATTGGGAATCAGCTGTTGGGCTATTAAGTCATCGTCTGGGTTAATTGATACAGCGTCGTTTTGATATTGAAATACAGCGACTGGTTGTTATGAGTAGCTATGACAGCTGATTGTGGGCAGAGAGCCTCACAGTCGGTCTCATAGGCCGCAGGTGCGCAGAGTAGTCATCCAGTGGTTCAGGGAGCGCAACCTTCCCAGTCATCTCAGTCGTCTCAGCCTTCCCCGCAGCAGCAGTTGGCTCAGCAGTCGGGATGCCAGAGGTTTAGGCCTCGTGCCCACCAATTCAAGAAGAAAGGAGGTTCTGGTTCTTCGGGTTCTGGTAGTTCAAGCAGCAGTGGTTCCAAGGTGGAGTATTGTGGTTTTTGTGGTGGTAAGCACCCTTCGACGCAGTGTGTTGGCGTACAAGGATCATGCAACGTTTGTGGTCAGTATGGGCACTTTGCGAGAGTGTGTCCATTAGCTGGATCTCAGCAAGCTGCAGCACCACCATAGGGACGTGGTGGATCGTCTAGGGCTCGTGGTTTTCAGCAGCAGCGATTAGGAGAGACTCAGTATAGGCCATTTCAGCAGCCTGGTCCGTCGCGTTTTGGACAGTCTTCCCAGTCGCATTTCACTGTTCCCCATCAAGCCCAAGTGAATTCCATTACTAGGGAGCAGACGGAGGGTACGCCGAGCGGAGTGATTTCAGGTACTTGTGTTGTTTTCGATTTTCCTGCACGTGTGTTGTTTGATACTGGCGCATCGCGTTTGTTTATTGCTGATGCTTTTGTGATTGAGCGTGGTCTGTGTACCACTATGTTGCACGATGTTGTTTCTGTCGCGACTCCCGCTGGCACGAGCCTACACTCCCAAGAAGTTGTGTTGGATGGCTTTTCTTAGGTTCGATGGGAATGTTTTAGTGGTGAACCTGATCATGTTAGTTTTGTGGGATTTTGACTGTATCGTGGGGATGGATGTGTTATCCTGTTATAAGGCCTCGGTGGATTGTTTCCATGGCATAGTACGTTTTGGGCGAGAAGTGGAACTTCTACGGCCATGATTCCCAGTCGAAGATTCCGTGATCTCAGCGATGGAGATGTTTAGCCTGTTGTCAGCAGAGAATGCTGGTTTTATGATTTATGCGTTAGACGCATCTTCTTCTTCGCGTGTGCAGCTTAGTGATGTTCCTGTGGCGCGACATTTTCCCGATGGTTTTCCGGAGGAGATTCCTGGTTTTCCTCCAAGGAGGGAGATTGACTTCAGCATTGAGTTGGGGCCTGGCACAGCTCCGATTTCGCGTGCACCGTATCATTTAGCGCCTGCTGAGTTGAGAGAGATCAAGGTGCAGCTGGATGAATTGCTGGAGAAAGGCTTTATTAGGCCTAGCATGTCGCCGTGGGGAGCGCCTATCTTGTTTGTTAAGAAGAAGGATGGCACAATGAGAATGTGCATCGATTTCCGTCAGCTGAATAAGGCTACTGTTAAGAATAAGTACCCGTTGCCTAGGATCGATGACTTGTTCGATCAGCTGCAAGGCTCCGTTGTGTATTCGAAAATCGATCTGCGTTCAGGGTACCATTAGCTGAGGATAAGAGAACAATATGTTGCGAAGACTGCTTTTCGTACTAGGTACGGGAATTTTGAGTTTCTGGTTATGCCTTTCGTTTTGATGAATGCCCCAGCAGTTTTCATGGACTTGATGAATAGTGTCTTTCGAGAGTTCATAGATCAGTTTGTGATAGTGTTCATCGATGACATCTTGGTGTATTCGAAGACTCTTATGGAGCACAAGGAGCATTTGAGGGTTGTTCTTCAGACGCTTAGAGACTCGCAGCTGTATGCTAAGTTTTCTAAGTGCGAGTTTTGGCTGGATCGTGTGGTGTTTTTGGGTCACGTAATTTCAGCAGATGGGATTTCGGTTGATCCCAGTAAGGTAGAAGCTGTTGTCAGTTGGGAACGCCCCAAGAGTGTGACGGAGGTTCGTAGTTTCTTGGGTCTGGCTTGCTATTATCGTCGTTTTATCGAAGGATTTTCCAGCATAGCTAAGCCAATGAAACAGCTAACCCAGAAGGACAAGCGTTTTATTTGGACTGAGCAATGTGAGAACAGTTTTCAGTTGCTCAAATAGAAGTTAACAGCTGCGCCTGTGTTAGCCTTACCGTCTGGTTCAGGTGGTTACGTGGTATGTTCAGATGCCTCGCTCAATCGATTGGGCTGTGTGTTGATGCAACATGGTCGGGTCATTGCTTATGCTTCACGGCAGCTGAAACCGAATGAGACTCGATACCTAGTTCATGATTTAGAGCTAGTAGTTGTAGTCTTTGCTTTGAAGATTTGGCGTCATTATTTGTATGGCGAGAAATTTTTGGTGTACTCAGACCACAAGAGCCTTCAGTGATGGTCCCAAAAATAGGATCAAAACAAGTACAGGAGTTCAGAAGGGGGGGAGGGATTGAATGAACTCCTTCGATTTTTCTATTTTAAATTGTTTTCAAAACGTTTTATACGCGCTTCTTAACTCAAGTTCGAGTTACCAAACTTGAGGTATCTCAGTTAAGTGCAAATCTCTCGGCTAACTAAAAAGTGCGGAATGAAGCCGATTAATTTGTGAACTGTAAACAATAACTAAATGCATAAATGTAAAAAGATAGAGGGACAGAGTTTGTTTCTGCAAGTTCGGAAATAAATATCCTACGTCTCCCCTTCTTCCTTTTTCAGGAAGGATACACTAGAAGATTTGATGTACACAGTCCTTCTGCAGACACCCGATCACACAAGCCTCACTTGTATGAACTCCTAGCAACTCCACAAACTTCCACGCAGACGCAGCTGCTGGTTTACAACACTTTGAAATATTTTCAAACTGCTTTGAGAGCACGTTTGTTAAAGACTCAATCAAATGATTACAAAAACGAATACATGTATGTGAGTGCTGTAAAATCCTCTGGTTTCTAAACAAAGAAACACGATTCAACAATGTGAACCAGAGGATGAATCGAAGGTATTTTTCTCTGAAGATCAACGGGAAATTTCTTCGAGTCTTTGAGCTTTTTGAATAACTTCAACAAGGGATGGCTCAATAATAATTCGGCAGAGTTTCAGAAATAGCAAGAGCGAGAGTTGTTTTCTTCAATTCAAAACACTTGCTATTTATAGTCTTCGTTCTCAACGGTCAATAAAAATATCCAAAGGAAATAAAATCCCCTTTTTGAATTTCTAATAATCTCGTAACCGTCTTCTCTTCTCCATTACAAGGTAAATTGCACACTGTCAGAGCTAATTTGTTGATTTCCATATCTGTGCAACAACCTCTGTGAATGCGTACTATTTATCCAAAATAGTACCGCCGTTGTCTCCTAAATTCCAGGCAATTGTACGATTCTGTTAATCTTTTCCATATTGAGTATTCAATCGTATTTGAATCACTTTAAGCTTGCGCCTAAAATTCTTTATCTTAACCAGCTCCAACTTCCTTCGTCGTTCATAGCATTGCGACTGGAAAATGTTCAAGTGTATGCACCAACTAGTTTTCTTATAAAGACCAACGACTTGTTAGTTCAACGCTGTCGTTTTAACTTATTCAAACGACATCGTTTTCAATACACCCTCGACTGGTTAAATAATACTGTCGCTCTTCTGGATGTACAAATTATTGTAGCTCTCGACAGGATGTACAAATTACTGTAGCTCTCGACTGGTTCCAATACGCTGTCGTTCCAACGTATTCAAATGCTTTCGTTTCACACACTAACATTCTAATACTTGCGTCTGATTCAAGAACATTGTAGCTTGCGTCTGGTTATAAGAAAACTGTAGCTTGTGACTGATTCGATACCAAGACTGATTCACTGTAGCTCTCTTTTGGATAATCCATCGACTGATTTACCACTCCACTGTAGCTAACGACTGGTTTCACCCCACAACAGATTTACTGTAGCCACCGTCTGGATAAGCCTGTCGTCTGGATTCACAACTACTACAAATTGCGTCTGATTATCCAGATTTAACTTAACTTTTGTTATCACCAAAACTATAAATTTTATCCCAACAATTTCCCCTTTTTGGTGATGAAAAAACCTAGCAGCGGAGATAAATAACTAGGCAAAAATAAATTGCACAACGACTGCTGAAATTCAAAAATTCCATTAATTGAAGATTAAGTACAAGTAAAAAGATTTGTACAAGTTCTATCTTAACTAATAACCTCTTCTCCTCTTATATGATCCACTCCTACTCAGCCTTCTTTCTCTCCTTGCCCTGTCTCTTTCTCTTTCAGCACGCAAAGAATCCTCATTCCTCAAAATTGCGTCCAATTATCCAGATTTAACTTAACTTTTGTTATCACCAAAACCATAAATTTTATCCTAACAATTTCCCCCTTTTTGGTGATTGTCATCAACCTAGCAGCCGAGAATAAATAAATAGGCAAAAATAAGTTTCACACGAACTGCTGGAATGCAAGCTTTCATTAACAAGAAAATTGTACACAAGATTTGTACAAAAATTAATACCAATTCTATCCTAATGTCTTCTTCTTCTCTTTGATCCACTAAATTCGCTTCTTCTTCTTTCTCTATCCCTTTCAGCCTGCAACAGACTTTCGCGTCTATCAACATCCATCACTCTCTCCATAATGTTTCTCTGTGCCATTTCAAATCTCTGATCGAAGTCTGGTGTTCTACCACCTGCATTGCCACTGTCTCTGATTTGATCAGCAGGTGGTGGTAGAGGGCGGCTGCTGCTACTTTCCCCCTTTTTGTTATCACCACCACGATTAATATATGCAACAATTTCGCTGTACTAACCACCAAACCGTCTCTTACTGATCCATTCGCAAAGACTTCTGTGAGGGCAGCTTCCAAAAAGATGGCAGGGCAACCCAGAAAGTTCTTCAGCCCTGTCGCAATGAGAGATTCAAACATCTGAAGACAGAGTCGAAATCGACGTGGTGGCTACTGCTGATCAGAGATGATGCCATTGTCGTCTGAAAATTAGTGAAGAATGTCTGAAAAGTATTCGCAAGAGAGTACGAAAATACGAGAGTACGAGAAAGCAAATTTGCAAGGTAAAAGTAAAGATGAACAGTAAACACCGTAATATATAGGGAATATGAAGAGTTATTGAATAGGGAACGGTGTAGATGTGACTTTTGGAATGATGACAAAAACACGTGTCAATCATCCAGCAACGCGTACTATTTTTGAAAATGATTTAATAAGATATTGTCAAAATATTTTAATCGAACAAAAACATTTTCAAAAGAGATTTTCGAAAGAAATATTTTAGTCGTAGAAAAACGCGTGCCAAAATTATTAAATCACAACTGCTGCGTCTGGTTTTACAACCTCGCAGCTGGTTTTTAATGTATCGCAAGGTAGGAAAGATCTTGTCACAAATAAGTATCGACTGTATATATGTAACATCTGAGTGTATCCAGACGTAGCATATTCAGACGACGTCACACTTAACAATCCAGATCTTGGTTCCCCCTGCGACTGGTACTTATCGTGACTGGTATATTCCCAACACAACATGCTTCTCTCGACTGGTTGTCTACTGTTCCCCCTGAACACATGACTTGCAACTGAGTGAAGCGATGGCTAACAACCTGCAAATGTTAGTGCCAAGAGAATCAAGGCAATTCAAGGAGACCTAAAATATTTCTAAAATAAGATAACTTAGCGTCTGGTAGAGGTTTGGTGAAGATGTCAGCAACTTGTTGCTCCGTAGACACATACTCCAACCGGACGTCCTTCTTTAGCACATGGTCTCTGATGAAATGATGCCTGATGTCGATGTGTTTGGTTCTCAAATGCAGCACAGGGTTCTGGGTGATCGCTATCGCACTTGTGTTGTCACAGAGAATAGGAACTTCTGAAGCATCAATGCCATAATCCTTCAATTGATGTTGAATCCAGAGGATTTGAGCGCAACAACTACCAGCAGCGAGGTACTCTGCTTTGGCTGTTGACGTGGCAATTGACGTCTACTTCTTACTGAACCAGGAGATTAGTCGATCCCCTAAGAATTGCCACGTTCCACTTGTGCTCCTGCGATCAATCCTGCAACCTGCGTAATCTGCATCACTGTAACCTATTAGTTGAAATCCTGAGTCTTTGGGATACCAAAGACCCACGTTGGAAGTACCCTTCAAGTATTTTAACATTCGCTTTACAGCTATGTAATGCGATTGCTTTGGCTCTGCTTGAAATATAGCACACATACAGACAACAAACATGATGCCTGGTCTGCTAGCAGTTAAGTATAGCAAAGAGCCTATAATACCACGATACAAAGATACCAACTGGCGAACTTGTAGGCCCAAAAAGAACGTCAGCTCCCCCATCATACTCATCTCGAACTTGTCCTGCATCAACTTAGAAAACTTTTTGCACATCTTGGGGTTAGATGACATCGACATATATTTGAACTAACAGAATATGGTCATCTTTAACAAACTTAAACAATGTCTTATCTACTGTGCCTATAGTGAATTGATGCTCAAGTAAAAATTTAGTGAGTGTATCATACCAAGCTCTGGGTGCTTGCTTCAAACCATCCAGTTTGTAAACAAAGTCTGGATGTGTATGATCTATGAAGCCAGGAGGTTGTGCAACATACACTTCCTCTGTCAAGACGCCATTTAGAAAGGCACTCTTGACATCCATCTGAAAGACATTGAAGTCTTTATATGCAGCATATGCAAGGAACATGCGTATGGCCTCTATATCTTGCTACTGGTGCAAAGGTCTCGTCAAAGTATATTCCTTACATTTGTCTAAAACCTTGTGCTACTAACCTAGCTTTGTTTCTAGTCACTACGCCATCTTCATTCAGTTTATTCCTAAAGACCCACAGAGTTCATATAACCGAATGATTCTTAGGTCTAGGTACAAGTTTCCATACTTTATTACGCTTAAACTGATTTAGTTCCTCCTGCATTGCATCTATCCAGCTTGGGTCAGCTAAGGCTTCATCAGTTACCTTAGGTTCTACGTGCGATAGAAATGCAGCATCAAAATGATCATGAGATAGCTGGCCTCGTGTACGAACAGGGGATTCGAAATTACCTATGACTTGCTCCGGTGGATGATTTTTGTTCCACCGGAGATCAAGTCCAATGGGATTTGTTCTTTGTTCCCCCTGTGTTGCTGGATGGTTTGCAATGGCTGGATTAGCATACTCCATTTGATGTTGAGCATTGTTGGCTTGTGCGTCTGTTTCCAGCTGGGAAGAGGTGATTGCGACTGGTTGTCCAGACGCTGGTCTTAAAACTGGGTGATATGATGTGCTTGTGTCTGGTTGTCCATCTGTTGGTAACGATACTATTTGAAAGTCTGTGCTTGCAGCTGCTACACCAGTCGTTGGTCTTGAAGTGCTTGCGACTGGTTGGCCAGTCGTTGGTGAAGACATGCTTGCAGCTGTTTGGTCAGGCGTTGGTCTTGGGACTAAAAGAGAATCGCTTGCGACTGGTTGTCCAGCCGGTGGTCTTGATGATTGATATGCGCTTCCGTCTTGACCAACGTCTGATTGAGCAGCGTCTGGTTGTACAGCATCTTGATTCTTTGTATTTCCATCTCCAGCAGCTGGTGCACTTGGAGCAATACGATCATGCGGCTGATCCACGTTAGTTAAATCAATAACTACTGGATTACCTGTTAGATCTTGTTGAACATTGTTATGCGTTGTGACCACTGCTGGTTGTTCTTCTTCAGCTGATTGTCTTTGTGGCACTTCGTCGTCTGATTCTTCAAGACTTGTTGACTCCAGACGTGAACAAAAGTCATGTAGGCTTGCAGCTGAATTTGATTTGAAACTTGTCTCATCGAACACAACATGAGAAGATTCTTCAACAGTTAAACTCTTGATGTTGAACACACGATAAGCCTTGCTGACAGCAAAGTAACCTAAAAATATTCATGCATCAGATTTAGGTTCAAACGCTGTTAGGTGCTTCTTGCCATTGTTGTGAACGAAACATCTACACCCAAACACCTTGAAATAAGATATATCAGGTTTCTTGCCATGCCAGATCTCATATGGGATTTTATCATGCATCCTATTAATCATCGATCTGTTTTGAGTGTAACACGCTGTGTTAACTGCTTCTGCCTAAAATTTTTGAGAAATACCAGAATAAGCAATCATAGATCTAGCAGCTTCTTTTAAAGTGCGGTTTCTCCTTTCAGCTAACCCGTTTTGCTGAGGAGTTCTAGCTGCTGAAAGCTCATGCTTAATTCCTAAGTCTTCCAAATAAGAAGTCAATTTAAAATTTAGAAACTCAGTTCCACGATCACTTCTTATCCGGTTGACTGAACAAGATCTATCATTTTATAAACATTTCAAAAGACGTATCAGCTGGTCGGCGGTTTCAGATTTTGCTTCTAAAAACAACACCCAAGTATATTTTGAAAAATCATCAACAACAGCAAGGGTGTAGGACGTTCCCCCTAAGCTTGTTACTGAAATAGGACCAAAAAGATCCATATGTAAAAGCTCAAGGAAACGGGAAGAACGTTTTCCGCCTTTATTTTTTAAAGTCGATTTAATATGCTTACCAAGCTGACAAGTTGCATAGATCTTATCCTTAGAAAATTTTAATTTGGGCATACCAGAGACCATATCATGCTCACTCAACTTAGCAAGTGTTTTGAAGTTTAGATGGTTCATTCGTTGATGCCACAACCAACTCTTGGAAGAGTCAGCTGTAAGAAAAAGCTATTCAGACTTCAACTGCTCTGACCAATCGATAACGTAGGTATTCCCCGAACGTTTACCTACCAATACAGTCAGACCATTTGAGTTCTGAACTGTGCACGTGCGTTGTTGAAAGTTAAATATTTAACCTTTGTCACACAGCTGACTGATACTAATCAAATTATAACTGAGATTATCAACAACCAATATATCTGAGATAGAGATGTTACCATGGGTAAGATTAACCTTACCCACAGTGTTACCGTGTGCATTATCACCAAAGACTATTTTCTCTCCTTTGTGTGGAAAAACATCTGTCAACAGCTTTGGGTTTCCTGTCATATGTCGAGCACACCCACTGTCCAAGTACCAAATAATTGCGTCTTCAGTAGCTTTGTACCTGTTACCCTGCAATCATACAAACAAATTTTGGTACCCAATTTTACTTGGGTCCTGATTGGATTACCCATTTCGGGACCCATACTTGAATTACCTTAACAGTTTTTCCAGTATAAGTATCCTTAAGGGTCTGTGCATAATTGCTGTGAGATCTATTGAGTTTTGATTTCATCTTTTGACCACTTAGATCTCTCCTCAGCTGAGTCTTTGTCCAACCAGATTTTACCTTCGTCGAATTACGCCATGGCTGGTTAGGAACAAATGGATTTCGACCAGCTTTCGCTTTGTCTTTGTCCAGTCTGTTCTTTAGCCAGCTTGGCTTGGAGCTCTCAGGTTTTGAAAAGCCAATGCCAGCTTTTCCATTATCGCTCAACTTGGGAGAATTCTGGTCATCAAATTTTATTGACTCAAAGCAATCATATATCACGTCAGCTTTGACAAAGCTCATCTTATTGAACTTGTCATATGCTGGTTGTGATTGAGTACTTGTCTCTCCTTCACTGCTCTCACTATTACTAAAACCCAAACCAGTTTTATCATACACTGGTTTTTGAATTTCTTGCAGCTTGTGGAGAGCACGAGAAGACTTGTTCCAGGAGCTCATTTCATTAGTCAATTTATCAACTTCTGCTTTGAGCTCACTGGTCTCATTTCTCAACAAATCATTCTCAGCTGTCAGCTTACTCAACTCAATCTTCAAGCTGTCAATATCCTCAAGCTCATCAGAACTTGATTCAATCGAACTACCTTTTAGACTTATGTTTTCAGCTTTAGCTTCCTCGAATGAATGAGAAAGCTTCTTGTACTCTTTGACCATGTCATTTAGTGCACTAACAAGATCTTCTCGTGTAAATTCAATGTTAGAAAAATTGAATACCTCGTCATCCGATGTTTGATCAGCCATGAAGCAATGAAATTCCTCTTGTTCACTGTCACTTGATGAGGAGCTGCTGGATGAAGATTCTGAGTCAGTATCTGCACAGCTTTTGGTGCTTTCATCAGTAACCAACACTTTACGATCATCCTTGCGGCTGGGTCTCTTGTCACTTCTCGTTTTCATCCGCCTGTCCTTGGATCGCTCCTTGGATCTCTCAACAGCTCTTTCATCATTCTTTTCATCCCTGTTGTATCGATCCTCCTTATATCGATCATCAGCTCTCTTGTCATCTCGCTTGTATCTATCAGCTGATCTCTTGTCGTCTCTGGATCTATCCTCCTTCCTTGGCCTATTGCAATCAGCTGCAAAATGACCTGGACGATCACAGTTAAAGAATTTCATGTCAGTACTTACTTTATCAGATTTATGAAAGTTACTGTAAGGAGAGGAAGGGTTGAAAGATCTTCTCATGAATTTCCCAAACTTCTTAACGAAGAGGGACATGACATCGTCACTGAGTTGATCAGCGGTCTTGCTAGTGCTAGGAGAGCACAGTTCAATTGTTGTAGCTGCCAATGCTTTTGTTGGCTGGGAGGTTGATGGTACTTCAGATCTTGTCTCGAGTTCAAATTCATATGCCTTTGAAGTTTGCGAACAGATCGTGAAGCTCTAGTTTGTTCAAATCCTTTGATTCCCTCATCGCCATTGTCTTCACGTCCCAATCCTTGGGTAACTCTCTCATGACTTTCAATGCTAGATCTTTGTTGATGTACTCTTTTCCAAGACTGTTCAACTCGATGACAACTGCACTGAAGCGCTCGTAAAATTCAGTCATTGTTTCGCCGTCTTTCATCTTGATGGACTCATACTTCTGTTGAGCGACGGTCAACTTGTTCTCTTTTGTCTCGTTGCTTCCTTCACATATCTGGACCAGCTTTTCCCTGATTTCTTTGGCTGTGGCACAGGTTTTGATTTTGCTGAACATGTTTTTGTCCTTGTCCAGCGTCTTGTATAGGATGTCCCTGGCCACATTGTCTAGGTTTGCTTTATTCTTGTCATCATTTGTATATTCATTTATGCTTTTCTCAAGATACCGAGGCTCTCATTTGTTACAGCAACCGCCAGATTGGGCTTCATTATCTTCAATGGCCCTTCAGTGATAACAGTCCACATTTCGTCATCCATAGCTGCCAGATGCGCTTGCATGCGTATCTTCCAGTCATCATAATCTTCTCTGGAAAACAGAGGAATCTTGTTTTGAGAAGTAGACATAATGATATAAAATAACGCACAAACAAATACTGTTCAATAACTGAGAAGCGCCTGCTCTGATACCAATTGATGGTCCCAAAAATGGATCAAAACAAGTACAGGAGTTCAGAAGGGGGGGGGGGGTTTGAAGTGGAACTCCGTTCAATTTTTATATTTTAAATGTTTTCAAAAAGTTTTATACGTCGCTGCTTAACTCAAGTTCGAGTTACCAAACTTGAGGTATCTCAGTTAAGTGCAAATCTCTCGGCTAACTAAAAAGTGCGGAATGAAGCCGATTAATTTGTGAACAGTAAGCAATAAATAAATGCGTAAATGTAAAGAGTATGGCTCAGAATTTGTTTCTGGAAGTTCGGATATAAATATCCTACGTCTCCCCTTCTTCCTTTTCAGGAAGGTATCACTAGAAGATTTGATGTACACAGTCCTTCTGCAGACACCCGATCACACAAGCCTCACTTGTATGAACTCATAGCAACTCCACAAACTTCAACGCAGACGCAGCTGCTGGTTTACAACACTTTGAAATATTTTCAAACGTCTTTGAGAGCACGTTTGTTACAGACTCAATCAAATGATTACAACAATGAATACACGTATGTGAGTGCTGTAAAATCCTCTGGTTTCTAAACAAAGAAACACGATTCAACAATGTGAACCAGAGGATGAATCGAAGGTATTTTTCTCTGAAGATCAACGGGAAAGTTCTTAGAGTCTTTGAGCTTTTTGAATAACTTCAACAAGGGATGGCTCAATAATAATTCGGCAGAGTTTCAGCAATATCAAGAGCGAGAGTTGTCTTCTTCAATTCAAAACGCTTTCTATTTATAGTCTTCGTTCTCAACGGTCAATAAAAATCTCCAAAGGAAATAAAATCCCCTTTTTGAATTTCTGATAATCTCGTAACGTATTCTCTCCTCCACTACAAGGTAAATTGCACACTGTCAGAGCTAATTTGTCGATTTCCATATCTATGCAACAACCTCTGTGAATGTGTACTATTTACCCAAATAAGTACCGCCGTTGTCTCCTAAATTCCAGGCAATTGTACGATTCTGTTAATCTTTTCCATATTGAGTATTCAATCGTATTTGAATCACTTTAAGATTGCGTCTGAAATTCTTTATCTCAACCAGCTCCAACTTCCTTCGTCGTTCATAGCATTGCGACTGGAAAATGTTCAAGTGTATGCACCAACTGGTTTTCTTATAAAGCCCAATGACTGGTTAGTTCAAACGCTGTCGTTTTAACTTATTCAAACGACATCGTTTTCAATACACCCTTGACTGGTTAAATAATACTGTCTCTCGTCTGGATGTACAAATTACTGTAGCTCTCGACTGGTTCCAATACGCTGTCGTTCCAACTTATTCAAACGCTGTCGTTTCACACACACTAACATTCGAATACTTGCATCTGATTCAAGAACACTGTAGCTTGCGTCTGGTTATAAGAACACCGTAGCTTGCGTCTGGTTATAAGAAAACTGTACCTTGCGTCTGGTTATAAGAACATTATAGCTTGCGACTGATTCGATACCAAGACTGATTCACTGTAGCTCTCGTCTGGATAATCCATCGACTGAGTTTCCACTCCACTGTAGCTAACGACTGGTTTCACCCCACAACTGATTTACTGTAGCCACCGTCTGGATAAGCCTGTCGTCTGGATTCACAACTACTACAAATTGCGTTTGATTATCCAGATTTAACTTAACTTTTGTTATCACCAAAACCATAAATTTTATCCTAACATCCAGTATTTGTTTTCGCAGCCATATTTGAATATGAGACAGCGTAGATGGATGGAGCTGCTCAAGGATTTTGAGTGTGAGATCCAATACCAGCCTGGGAAAGTGAATCTAGTTGCTGATGCATTGAGAAGAAATGCTCAAGGAACGATGCTTGCATCGTTGTATTCTTCTAAGGACCGTGAGCATCTTAGCACTACGGGTTGGAGGTTTTATCCAGCTGAGGATTATGTTGTGGTTTCTTCTTTTCAAGTTGAGCCACAGGTTGTTGCGAGTAGTAGAGCTGCTCAAAGGACAGATCCTTCCATCCATGAGTTAAAGATGAAGGTAAGAGCTGGACAGCTTGAGGACTATTCTGTTTCGTCTGATGGTTGTTTGAGGTTCCGTGGCCGGATGGTTGTGCCAAACCTCATAGACTTGAAGGAACAGATTTTGAGAGAAGCGCACTGCAGTAGATACAGTGTTCATCCTGGCGTGAGGAAGATGTATCATGCCTTGAAGCAGCATTACTGGTGGGCAGGTTTGAAGAGTGATGTTGCTGATTTTCTAGCCCGTTGTCTAAATTGTCAGCAAGTCAAGGCAGAAAGGATGAGACCTGGTGGTCTATTGCAGAGTTTGGAAGTGCCCCAGTGGAATTGGGTGCATGTGGCGATGGATTTTGTGACGCATCTGCCTCGTTCCAGCAGAGGATGCGATGCTGTTTGGGGTGGTCGTAGATAGATTGTCGAAGTCTCCGCACTTCATTCCCTATGGTATGTCGTTTTCTTTGAAGAAAATGTACATATATTGTATAGTTCGTCTGCATGGTGTGCCTGTTTCGATAGTCTCAGACAGAGATCCAAGGTTTACTTCCAGGTTTTGGAAGAGTTTACAAGCAGCTTTGGGTACCAGAGTGGCTATGAGTACCGTATATCACCCCCAGACAGATGGCCAATCTGAGCGGACTATCCAGATTTTGGAGGATATGTTAAGAGCTGTTCTGATGGACTTCGGTGGTAGCTGGCAGGATTCACTATTTTTAGTAGAGTTTTCGTATAATAACAGCTATCAGGTGACGATTGGTATGGCACCGTTTGAGGCGTTGTATGGCAGGAAGTGCAGATCGCCTGTATGTTGGGAAGAAGTGGGGGAGAAGCAGCTGTCTTCTCCAAAATTTGTGTAGCAGATGAGAGATCATGTGGATCAAATCCGTCAGCGTATGAAAGCTGCACAAGATCGCAAAGCCAGCTATGCGAATAAGAGGCGTAGGCCTTTAGAGTTTCAGGTTGGTGATCGTGTTTTCCTTAAGGTTTCTCCTTTCCGTAGTGTTATGCGATTTGGTTTGAAGGGTAAGTTAGCTCCTCGTTATGTTGGACCGTATGAGATTGTGGAAAAGATTGGCTCTTTACCTTATCGGATGTTGTTGCCAGCAGAATTTTCTTCTCTACATGATGTCTTTCATGTTTCCATGTTGAGAAGTATGAGCCAGATCCGTCTCATGTGTTGGGAACAGAAGAGGTAGATCTTGATCATACTTTGGTAGGCCTTTAGAGTTTCAGGTTGGTGATCGTGTTTTCCTTAAGGTTTCTCCTTTCCGTAGTGTTATGCGATTTGGTTTGAAGGGTAAGTTAGCTCCTCGTTATGTTGGACCGTATGAGATTGTGGAAAAGATTGGCTCTTTACCTTATCGGATGTTGTTGCCAGCAGAATTTTCTTCTCTACATGATGTCTTTCATGTTTCCATGTTGAGAAGTATGAGCCAGATCCGTCTCATGTGTTGGGAACAGAAGAGGTAGATCTTGATCATACTTTGAGTTATGTTGAGTACCCTTTGCAGATTTTGGATAGGAAAGAGAAGCAGTTGAGGAATAAAACCATTCCGTTGGTGATGGTTCATTGGAGCAAGCATGGTAGAGAAGAAGCTACCTGGGAACTGGAAGAGAAAATGCATCATGAATGGCCGCATCTGTTTGAGTAAGCCTTGTAATAGATTCCAGTAGTTAGCTTGCTTCCAGTTATCTTGAACTCCTGAGTTCAGTTGAGTTGTTCCTGGACTTGTTGATTTCGAGGACTAAATCGTGTCTTAGTGGGGGAAAGATGTGAGACCCGTATATTTTGTATCAGATTTTGGGTTTGGAAGAATCTGCATTAAACCAGCTGTGAGTCGATGTGCTTGGAGCAGCCGTCGAAATTATTTAAGTGTTGAATCCAGCTACGTGAAGATATCAGGTGTTGCGTGGAGACATCTGTTCGGGTGTTGCATCAGTAGCGAGTAATCGCTTTCAGATGTTACGTACTAGTTGAGGCGCTACGAAACATTTGGAGCAGCAGCGTGTTTTCAGTAGCGGGTGTTGGTACGTCGTCGTTTGGATTAGTTAGAACGACAGCGGTTTGTTTTAGCGCTAGGACTCAGCTGTTGGGTTGTGCGCGTATCCAACTACTGATTGAGGGATCAGCTATTGAGTGAGCGATCAGATGTTGGTTAATCGATCAGAAGTAGGTAGCAGGTGACATGTCCCTCTGCGACATCCTTTGATTTAATTGAGCGTGGTATCGACGTAAGGATTCAGCTGATGCGAGTTTCAGCTGTTGGTTGGGATATCAGTTGCGATAGCTGATATTGTCGGTGGATCTAGTTCCCAGTTAGTCAGTTGTGACTTTAAATAGAGGACTTGGTCCTTGCGTTCAAGTATTGTTTCCCCGACACTTAGAAATATTTCCCGTGAACCTTATCTTGTCGCGATACCCTAGTTACTGCTCACAGTAACCTTCTTCGTTTCAATTGTCGTCGGTAGATAGCTCCGATGAGAGCGAGAGTGGTAGCGTTGGACTCCTCTTGCTAAGGCGTTTCGTCTCTTACCCTTTTATTAGGCAGCGGAGGAGCAGGAAGAGGATCGCAGAGACATCTCCCTTCTCTAGTCTGTTAGCATAAGCGTCAGATTTCGCATCCTATCCTAGCTTGTTAGGGTAAGTAAATATTCTGCGTTTAAGTTTGTTAGAGCTTTTCGTGGTGATATAAAGGTAGAATTAGCACTGGTGGAGTCGTAGCTCCCAGCTGCTGTAGTTATGAGTTGTAGTCCTTGAGCAGTTGCTTGTATTGGCTTAGCAGGTGGTGGATCTGCGTTGCTAAGACTTTCATTGTGGCAAACTGCATGTGCTAAGTATAACTCAGAAGTTAAGGTACGGATGTTGAGCTTTGTTACAGCTGTGGATTGAACGTGGATTATGTGCTTTGCTGTGTATGCTTTCTGCTGTTATTATTGTGCATGTGTTATAATATCAGCTGTTGCATTTGCATACACGCATACTTTCCTGTTGAGCTCTGTTCTGTCAGTTGTACCTTGTTGTTCAGATTTGTGTGTACTGTGATTCTACGCCTGGGGACGAGCGGGTAACTCCGGTATGCCACAGTGCTTGAGGGCGAGTGGCAATACCGCACTATCATCTCCTTGCTGGGATCTTTTAGCCGCTATGAGCGGAGTGGGTAGCTCCCACATCTCATGAGCTAGGAAAAAGCAGGTGGAGTTGTATTTTTTGCATCCGGTACAATGTTTGGAGACGGGTGGGTAGCTCCCATATGCTCATTCACCTTGTGGTCACTACTGTCTTTCAGTTGATCAGCTCCAGCTGTTGAGTTGCTGTTTTCCAGCTGTTGAGTTGCTGTTGAGATCCCTTGGCTCCTAGTTCTCGGTCGTAGCCTTGATCCTTCGCATAGCATGTGCATGTTATCTACTGCTTTCCGTTTGCTGTATTTATTGCTCTCCGTACTGGGGTTTGACCCCGAGGTCCCTATTTTAAATTATATGTTTAAAACCGTCAGGCCAAGCGATAATTTTAAGCAACTTTTTATTGCTTCCGCTATGTTTTTGCGTGGTTTATCTCTGAGTCGTGCACGAGGGCTGACACCTAGAGCCTGTATACAGATGATAGCTTGATCAAGCGAAGTGACCTATGGAGAGCTTCTGCGCCTTTACTCATCAGAAAATAAGAAAATGGTTGTTTACAACCGTAGAATTGAGAAAAGTTTATGCTAAAGCTTACTTTATTTAATACCAGTAAATTCTTTAAATGTTTTTAAGTATGTTTAAGATGTTAAGTTTATGCTTTCTCAGTTTCAGTTTACCAGTTTACAGTTTTATCAACTTACGAGCTTTATTTTTACAGTAAATGCTATTTCTATGCCTATACTGCCTGCCTTTGCTATTACCAGGTTTATTTGCTGAGCCCCTAGGCTCACTAGCTTTCTTGGGTACAGTTGAGGATGTCCAATGATAGTTGGAAGACTCGAGCTGAACCAGATCGGCGAAGTGTGTTTACTAATGAACCAGCATTTCCTTGCTGTTATAGGCCGTATCTCTTTTGTGAATGAAGTTGTATTAGACATCTCATTTCGAATTGTTTCTAAATTGATTTCGAACGATTTGTATCAAACGCTATCTATAATATTATTCATACTTCGATCTGTTTCGGTCTGAGCTGTTTGAGCCAGCAAGCTGCTCCGATCTATTTTTCTCTAATCTGTTATAGCCCGCAAGCTATTTTACGTTGAACATCCAAATGACCTTAATATGATTATTGTTTCCCCAGCCTGAACAAGACCAGCTTACTTAATTACTATCAGCCGTACCACCACAATCCCTGATCTGTTTTTCGATGCGTGAGCTGAATCGTTCTTTAAATTGCACAACCCTCCCTGAATCGTATGCTTTCTTCCAATTCTTAGATTTTGTTGTATGCTTTTATTCGTACTTTACATATCGTTTTTTCGTAAAATTGGTGGACTAGGGCACCACACGTTCTGAGCTAAGCCGTGTAAGCTGAGCTGTCGTAGTGCTTACTGTTCTAGAGATCGTAAGGTGAGTTGAATGCTATGTGCTGATCTCATACCGCAAGTGTTACGCCACGTCGTTTGGTGGTATCGGCTTAGGCGTAAGATGGTCGTAACGTCCTGTGTAGACCAGTGTTGTTTATGGTTTCAGTCTTGGCAAGAACTCTTCAGTATAAGCTGTCCAGTGCGTTTCTGGCCTGTTGCTGTGAAACGAATCAGACTCTAGAAATATTTTTTTTAAATCATGCGGAATAATAAACTAAAAATTATGGCTCGTTCCCTTGAAAACATTTCTCATCATCCTTTAAACATAAATATATGGATCTTAAAACATAGAATCATCAATACTGTTTAAAAATCAAAGTAAGTAAAAATCTCGGAAACTGAACATGCTAAATAAGACATCAGAAAATGTATCATGACATAGAAAAACGTCAGAGTGGCCACGGGGTACAGCTGCAACGGGCGTTCAGAGGTCCTCACCGCCAATAGGGATAACCTCATCAGTAGTCTCACCTGCACCATTTAAACCAGTACCTAAAGGCCCAGCATGCTCTATCTTTTAAAATAGCAAAGTACGTATAATAAAACCACATGCAAGCACACACATGATAAAAATAACTTTAAACATGCATGCATGGATGGTCATAAAACATAGTCGTAACGTATCATAATCATACAGCATACATAATAAGGCATGACGTAACGTAACATAAAAACGTATGAGTCGTATCAGTGAAATGCGAGCGGACGTATGATTGATCAATGAAAGAACCAACGTACGTGGCGGTGCGTTTCACCCGACCTTACCTCGGGATCCCACACACCTCTATGCAACTTTACCATGTCGTGATCACATGGATCCATAGTCTCGTAGTACATTAAAACAGGGGATCCTCAGGCCCGGTATCCGGACTAGCTCTCATAATTAAATTTGCCACAAGTCACTTCAATCCCTCGGGTTTCCTTAAAAAAACATGCCATTAACGTTTCATAAAATCTCATGATGCGTGCATCATAAAATCATGCAATTTAAAAGCTTAGTCCGTCAATATATATTTAATTCCTTCGTTTAAAACATAATCATACATAAGATACCATATATAATTAAATGTATATATTAGGTCCAAATTAATTAAAAGTTTGACTAAAAACTTTGACTTTAAAAGATTTGACCAAAAATCTTAAAATTTGACCTTATACTCTTAAATTAAAATAACCGGTCCAGGATTAAAATAAGTTGGACAAAACTTAAAATATTTTGACTCGACCCTCGACTAACCGATCCGGTCCAACCCAACCAACCGGTCCAATTGAATGTTATAAATATAAACTTATTTTATAAAACTTAGAACTCATATATATCACTCGTATATATGTTATGTTATATTATAAATATGGCTCATATATATGCTATGTTATAAATATAAACTTATTTTATAAAACTTAGAAATCTTATACATCACTCATATATATGTTATGTTATAAATATAAAACTTATGTTATAAAAATTAAAACATATGATGAGATAAGAATCACAAAACATGACTCGCGACCCACCCACACAACGCGAGACCCATACTCGAGACCCATACCCTAAACCCTAAACCCTAAACCCCAAACCCCAAACCCCAAACCCACCCATAACGCGAGACCCCGACTTGAGACCCATTCCAACTCGCGAGACACACTCTCAGTCTCGTGACCCACCCAGCGAGACCCCTACTCGAGACCCATTCCAACTCGCGAGACCCACTCTCAGCTCGAGACCCATTGCAACAATAAAAAATTTACAATTGCAACAATCAAGAATTTACAATTACAAACAAATACAGATTCCTAGAAAAATTTCTAAGTTCATCTTCTACTAAATTCACCAACGGAACAACAGGTGGTAGCATGAAAAAATCGTGGCGTGGCCACTCATTCTGATCCGGAACTGGATAAATTGGGTCAGCATACGCTAATGACCACAACATAACAGAATAATATACCGAGCACAACGAATAAAAATCATAATTTGATAGGCAACTCGCTGCGATTGCATTTGAACATGGAATCCTGTCAATATCAAATTCTCTGCATGTGCATCTCTTGGATTCCAGGTCCACGATGGATGTATGTGCACTGTTCCGTACTTCAAACTCATGACGACCCAATTCAAAAACTTGATAGCCCCGAACAGCGTTATATCTCTCACGTAGGATGGACTCAACTGCAGGGGTGAAATTTGTGGTAGACACAATAGATGCATTTCGATACCTCACAAACCAAGATGTGGTTAATCTTTACAAGGATTCTAACAATGCAACGATTTGAAGCTACCTTTCATCACGTAATCTTGCATTTGTTGATTCCACCCCATTCGTTGTCATGATATTGTAGCGAGATCTTGGACTGTAGGCTCGAGTCCATCGATCTAAAGAGTCACAATCATCCAAAAATTTTCTGGCCTCGGGATACCTGTTTTGAAACGTTCGTACTCGATGTCGAAGTCACTCTGCTTATAGATCTTCGCCAAGTGCATAAACATTTCAGTGCAACCCTTCTTCTTACAACGCAATTTCATATTTTGAGACAAGTGCCATATACAATGACCATGATGCGCGTTATGGTACACTCCGGAAACAGCAGCAATGATCTCCCCGGATTTCTATCAGATATGATCATCAACTCCTCCTCATCAGGTACTACATCCAGTAGTTTCGTGAGAAACCAACTCCATGAAGCAGTAGATTCAACATCAACAACGCCCCAAGCCAATGGATACTGGTGAAAATCGTGATCTTGAGCCGAAGCCACCAGTAAAGTGCCATCGTACTTTCCTTTCAACCATGTACCATCAATGGTGACTACTTTTCTCATGCATCGATAGACCTTCACACATGCACCAAAAGCTAGGAACATATATTTGAATCGACTATCCTCATCCAGTACTAAATAGGTTATGCTACCTGGATTCATTTTTTCCACCATGCTCAGATAAGAAGGAAGAATTGCAAAACTTTGTTCAGGATCACCTCTGAAGATATCTGAAACGAACCAGACTCTAGAATTTTTTTTTAAAAAAAAACATATGCGGAAGCAAACATAAACTTAAGGTATGTCTCGTTCCTTTCTAAACGTTTCTAAATCATTTCTCAAAAATACTTTAAAAATAAATAAAGGAATATTTAAAACGGTGAAACATTCAAGCGGAATAACTTCACTGAGTAAAAATGCTGAAAGTAAACATGTTTAAAAACCAATGTTTGAAACTGTATCATGACAGACTAAAACATAAAGGCGGTCACGGGGTACTGCTGCAACAGGTGCTCAGACGTCCTCACCGCCAGTCGGGATATACTCATCGGCAGGGTCATCACCTACACCATTTAAACCTAGTGAGCCTAGAGACTCAGCATGCTTTATCGTAATACATAACAAAGTACATACTAATAAAATCGCATTCAAGCACGTACTTGTAATTAAAATAACGTTAAAGCATGAATGCGTGCATGATCTTAAACATTTCATATCGTACATTTCATATCATAACATATCATATAACATATAAGGTATGGCATAACGTAACCTGAAAAACGTATGAGTCGTATCAGTGAATGTGAGCGAGCGTATGACTGATCAGTCGTAATAACCAACGTACGTGACGGTGTGGTTCACCCCGATATCACACGAGGATCCCTATATGTCACACCTCCTATAAATTGTCACTTCACCATGTCATGATCACATGGATCCATAGGCCCTATAATCATACCTAAAAACAGGGGAACCCCGGGCCCGGCTACCCGGCTAACTCCCATCGTAGACTTGACACATCACTTCAATCCCTCGGGTTTTAACTTAAAAAAACATGCCTGATCATTTCATAAAATCTCATGATGCGTGAATTTCTTAAAATCATATAATTTAAAACTTAGCCCATTAATGTATATTTAATCATTTCCTTGAAAATGTTTACGTACATAAAATACTACATATATAATTAAACATACATTTACGGGCTTCTACATTTTTCTACTTCGGTCAAGGATTGATTCTGGGGCCTGGCTCACCACTTCGAGACCAAACATCGCTCTAAACTCGGCCGGTGAAACGAATGTTCACCATTTTTCCCATTTTTGCCTATTTCTTTAAATTTTTGATTTCTTAAAATCAAGGCTAAATGTGGCTAATAATCGTATACTTGACACATCACTTCAATCCCTCGGGTTTTAACTTAAAAAAACATGCCTGATCATTTCATAAAATCTCATGATGCGTGAATTTCTTAAAATCATATAATTTAAAACTTAGCCCGTTAATGTATATTTAATCATTTCCTTGAAAATGTTTACGTACATAAAATACTACATATATAATTAAACATACATTTACGGGCTTCTACATTTTTCTACTTCGGTCAAGGATTGATTCTGGGGCCTGGCTCACCACTTCGAGACCAAACATCGCTCTAAACTCGGCCGGTGAAACGAATGTTCACCACTTTTTCCCATTTTTGCCTATTTCTTTAAATTTTTGATTTCTTAAAATCAAGGCTAAATGTGGCTAATAAAATCAATTTTGACTTCTAGAAATCAATTTTGGACTTATAAAAATCAATTTTGACTCTTAAAATCAATTTAAGTCACTTTTGACCTCAAAAGCTGATTTTGACCAAAAGATCGATTTTGACCAAATTAAATCCCAAAAATTGATTCTAACTTAATTAAAATACCTAAAGCCCTAATTTTTGACTAAAAACTTAAAATTAGACATAACTTAAATTATTTAAAAGGTTTGACTCAATTTTGACATTCTCGCTAATTTCTTTAAAATTGGACTTTCGACACATTAATTAAAATAACAGGTCCATAATGAAATAACTTGACTCCATTTTAAAATATTTGACTCGAGACTCGATGAAACTGATCCGGTACAATCGAACGAGCCGGTTCAATTGAACCGAACCCATCCACCAAACCCTACACGCATGCAAGAGCCGCCGCAAGCCTTCACCCGCGACGTCAACTTCCAGCCCTTCATGCTCCCTGCTCCAGCCACCATGGCCGGAGCCTCTCCGGCTGGACCACCCCCAGGTCCAGCCGGTTCCAACGAGACCAGCCACAGCCCCAACCGAGGTCTACAGTGCACGCTCAATGGATGACAAGAAGGCTGCTCACCCTGCACGGCGCACCAGCGAACCCCTCGACCAGCGCTGTTTTTGGCTCGAACCAGCCTATAACTCGACGTCTAGGGACCACCATGAGACCACCAAGGACCCCCCCCCCCCAAGCCCCTGGAACACTCCTGGACCGAAGCTTCACAACTTGGAATCGAAATCATGTTAGAAAGTGGAGTGTATGCATGATCCGAAAATATACAGCAAAGATCTCAATAAATCACATTCAAAACAGGCCATAAATCATTAAAAAAGAGTCTAATACAGTTTAAATGGTGAGCAAGAGAATTTATATCACATGCCTGAGTTGAAGAAGACGTAGATCTGCGAGGTACGGACGTTCTAGACACGAGATCGGGGCGCCGCCGGATTTGGATCACCAAGTTTCTTCAATGGGTTAAGGTTTCGAATTTTGTGTGTTCAAGGAGTGGAGAGGACGGCTGATGCATGTATTGGAGGCTAGGTTTGTGTAATTGGTGTTTAAGAAAATAATGAATGTGCCTATAATGACCCCTCTTGATTTAATTATGAAAAATACAAGCTTGCCCCTCCAATTAAATTAAAAAGGTGTTTAAAACTCACACTTGGGCTTTAAGATTACAAAATTTCGAAATCTAGGCCTCCTCATAATTTAAAATGCCTTAAAACTCAATATATCAGCTCGTATAGGTGAAAAACGGGTTCCACTCAAAAATAATTATAAAAATTCTAATTTTCAAAAATAGTTGCTTAAATTAAAATAAATTCATTCTTAAAATCTCATAACTTAAAAATCTCAATTATATTTATTCCGGTCGACCATAATCTCGTCCACGCGTCCGTAGCTCAAGCAGGCTGAAAATAACACATGCATATCATGCAGCATAAAATCATAAATAAATCACAGAATAAGGCATGTAATCATCTAAAAATATTTTTCCCCTATTCATGCACTCATTTCTACGTAGTCAGGAAATTCTAGGCGTTACAACTCTTCCACCTTATAGAAATTTCGTCCTCGAAATTGAGTACGTACCGAATAACTCCGGGTAGCGCGTCCGCATATCGGCCTCAGTCTCCCAGGTAGCTTCATCCTCCGAGTGATTCTGCCACCAGACCTTGACCATCGGGATACTCAGATATGGAAGACATTATGCACTGCTGATAGACTGGGTTGTAATGCCACTCGATAAGCCAGCGTACAACCCTCTCCAGAATATCGAATGGTCCAATAAACCTAGTGCTAAGCTTGCCCCTCCGGCCAAAGCGCATCACGCCCTTCATGGGCGATATCCTCACGAATACATGATCTCCCATAGCTAGCTCCAGATCTCGTCGCCTCTGATCGGCATAACTCTTCTGACGACTCTGGGCTGTCCTCATCCTATCCCGAATCCTCGTCACAACCTCTGTTGTCTGCTGCACTAACTCTGGCCCAGTAAGCACTCTCTCGCCAACCTCGTCCCAGTACACGGGAGATCTGCATCTCCTCCCGTACAGTGCCTCATACGGATCCATCCCAATCGATGCCTGAAAGCTGTTGTTGTATGTGAACTCTACCAGTGCGAGACTCGAATCCCACGTACCTTGAAAATCAATCACACAAGCTCTCAGAAAATCCTCCAAAATCTGGATGACCCTCTCTAACTGTCCGTCTGTCTGCGGATGAAAAGCTGTACTGAATGACAGTCTAGTCCCCAAAGCGGCATGTAAGCTCCTCCAAAACGCATATGTGAATCTGGTGTCTCTGTCCAACACTATCGAGACTGGTATGCCATGCAGTCTGACCACCTCTCGGATATAAAGCTCTGCGTACTGCGTCAGGGTGAAAGTAGTCTTCACCGTTAGGAAGTGCACTGACTTGGTGAGTCTGTCCACAATCACCCATATAGCCGTGAACCCTCTGGGACTCCTGGGCAATCCAACCAAAAAATCCATCGTGATATGCTCCCACTTCCACTTAGGAATGGGAAGTGGCTGCAAAAACCCTGCCGGTCGCTGATGCTCCGCCTTGACCTGCTGACAAGTCAAGCACTCAGACACGAATCTCCCTATGTCCTTCTTCATCCCTGGCCACCAATACAAGGTCTGAAAATCTCTGTACATCTTTGTAACGACCGGACTTTTCTTAAAAGAAATCAAGAAATTTGGGGTTCAAATTGAAAGACCAAAAAATTTCGATCTTATCACACATAAAAGTCGTTACTAAAATTCTAGACTAAATTGCGAATAAACACAATTCATATCTGTTGAAGGAACTCAGACGTGAAAAATAAAAAGACGCGGAACTATTACACATCTGAATCATAATAACGTACGTGGAAATAATAGATGTCTGATAGAAATATGATGATTCAAAAGAAACTGTATACATAGTTAAATATAGAGTCTGTACAGAATTTCTAGAAAACAACTAAACTAGAAATCTGATACTACAAAACTGCGACTAGAGTTTCTGTACAACAAAACAAGGTCTGAACGAAACAATGAAATCTGATAGAAAGTGAAAGCATAAACATAATCAAATTCTGAAAACATTTTCTTTAAACATTTCTAGAGCTGTGATTAAAATCACACTTGCGCTCTTCTTTCTATTTTCTGAGATTATGACAACACTTTAAACATTTTGGTCCAATTCGTTTGATCAAACTCCTGATATCAGTATCTTAGCACTATGGCTCATGGTGAAGGGATATACAGATCCGTCGACCTATACACCTGATCCTTCCTCTGTTGAAAGGGCACGCGGTTCGTCAGTCGCACACTCACCCTTCCTCTGGGACCCTCTTTGTTGTCATAACTTAAAACATTTTCTAAAACAACGTTCTGCTCTTTCTTTCCTTTCATAAAAATCTGTTTTCTTTCTCTCTTGTATGAATTACTGGTTTATTTGTCTAATGATGTTCTGGAATTTCAAGGGATTTCTCTGTAAAACTTGCGAAAATGAAAACTGAATAAAAGCTCTCAAATCTAATCAATTTAATCAAATAATTCTTTCGAATTGAAGCGCAAAATGAATAAGGAATCAAATTTTGGAATTTTGTTATCTGTTGAAGAAATGAACAGTAACTATCTGTTGAAGAAATGAATAGTAGGTAACTGTCAACAGACTCTCTGGGAAGACACAAACAAAACTGTCAACAGATATCGCTCGGGAAAAACAACGGTTGCTGTCAACAGATATGTCTCTGGGTAACGAAGTAACAGTGGTACATGAACGAATGTAAGTGCTGCCAACAGCTGATGATAAAAAAAACAACAGCTGACGACATATAGTTCAACAGTAACACAAATCAACACAACAGCTGACGACAGATAGTTCAACAGTAACACGAATCAACACAACAGCTGACGACGAAATAATGCAACAGCTGAGAACCAACAGCTGATGAACAATAAAACCAACAGCTGATGAACAAACTAACAGCTGATGAACAATAAAACATGCAACAGCTGAACATGAAATAGTGCGACTGCTGATCGCAACTACTGAACGCAAACAATGCGACAACTGAAATCTATACTTAGAATATTTTCAACAAAGAAATATCAGTCGTGGTATAAGAACCAGATTTCAGACTTAACCAGGTGAATGACAATGGTTTTCCTTTGTCTGAAGAAATCAAAAGATCTGAAGAAATTTCTGGAAGTGATCGAATAAGCTACTTGTAAGCTATTTCGAAAAAATATCTTTGGAAAACTCAGGAAACTATTGGACGAACATCATCAAACCATTTTCTAAAACTTTTCTGGATCAAAATACAGTAAAACCGTACCTTTCATAAAAACATAGCATGAACTTTTCTGAAATTTTGAAGAACAGCCGAAGCCATCTTCCTTTCTTTAAAATCTCATATAAACATGCAAACAGAACTGAATATATGCTTTCACTGAGTGAGCAAGAAACAGAGTTTACTTGCCTGAATTCTTGAAAACAATCGCTGTAGAAATCCAGCCAACCACTAACACTCCGATGTCTCCTTCGAAAAACTTTAAAAGTTTTTTGTTTGGTTTCTTGAGAGAGAGCACCGCTTAAAAGTAATTTTATTTGAAGATAATGATGCATGAAGCAGCTAACATCCTATATATATATGATTTGTAAATGCCTAGAGAAGAAACGCATTTAAATCAATATGCTAAAATCTTCTAAAAGCGTACTCTGTTTGAAAATAAAATAATGCACATGGAAACCGAACGATTTTAGTTTAAACAAAAGGATTCGATCGACTTGCTATAATCGGCTAAACAGCTGCTGCAATCGCATTCTAACATCTGAAATCTATTCAAGCCGAAGGCTGATTAAAGTATAAAATCCAACGTCTGAATCTTTAACATAGTGTGACAACTGATATCACGAAAAGCTGAAACTCAACTCAATATACAATGGAAGTTGAATTTACGTAAACATGAAATCTGAAATTTAGCTCTTAAATGATAAAAAGCTAAACAGTACATATCTGAAATCTGAAACTCGATTAAATCAAGAGTTACATAGAATAGCATTGTAATCCCTCAATCTCATAACTTTCTAATTTGTGGCCTCTAAATTATCTGGGCTTAAAAGAATTTCGTCCTCGAAATTTCTTACTTAAAGAGATCTGGGTAGCTTTTCTACAAATATCAGACTCACTTTCCCACATAATTTCTCTTTCAGTGTGATTTACCCACTGCATCTTAATCATAGGGATAGTTCTATTCGTAACTTACGGTTTTCTCTTGAAAGAATCTTTACTAGAACTTCTTCATAAGTTAAGTCTAACGCTACTTAAATAGGTTCCTATCTGAGCATCTAATTCAACTATAAGAGACGCATCGCTGAAATGGAATCAGACGCAACAAAGTGGAACAGTATTTGGAAACAAAACAGATCTTTTACTGTTCGCCAACATATATATACAAACAGACGTGACTCTGAAACAGACGTAGTAAATGAAACGATGTCGTTTGCACAACAAACAGACATATGAACAGTGCAACTGCTGTCTATGAAACTGATGCAACAGCTGATGAATTATAAATGCAACAGCTGATGACTTACAAATGCAACAACTGAAATGTAACTTTTGAATTTAAATATGAAATTCAATCGCTGACATAGGAAACGAAATCTGAATAAGAACTTGGTGTTGCAACATCAAACGACAGCTACACTATCAGCTGTTGTCTATCAAAACAGACTTTATACTGATTCGACTAACAACTACAGATTACATAGCGTCAAGTTCCGATTTTACCATCCATCGGAAGATGAACAATCATAAACATACGGGAATCAAACTAGAACTTCTCACGGCGAAGCACTGGGTCTGACGAAACTCTTTCCTAACAAATCCTGGAACTAATCTTTTAATCCTTTCATTTTTCTTAGGGGAAATCTATACAGAGGCTTAAAAATTGGAACAGCTTCTGGTACCAAATCAATAGTAAACTCTAACTCAAAGGGATCTGGACACAGTACTCTACTTCTATCTCTCCTAGGTTACCTACCAATTTCTTAACAAACCTATCTGATACCAAAAAATAAATTGTACCAGAATCTAACAATGCTATTGTAAACATATTGGCAACAAAATCTTACCCGTCGCTGCCAAGGTATCTGCTGGAGTTTCTTCAGCTGTCATTATATAAGCTCTACTAGTGATAAGTGGTCGCTTCTGGGAACAATATCTAGACATGTGGCCTGGCTTTCCACAGGTATAACACACCTTCTAGCCAAAAAGACACTGGCCTGTATGGTTTTTCTTACAAATTGGACATGGAGGCCTAATACCTGAATTAGGGATAGCAGAGATAGGCTGAACAACTAATGGTCCTTTTTCTTGAGATTCCTGCTGGTTATTATTCGGTTTCTTATTTTGCCTACGGTCCTTCTGTTGAAAATCTTGTCTTTTCAACTGTCTCTCTTCTTCAATTGCTTTCCAGTCTTGTTCTGCCCGTAGGGCCTTATTCACAGCTGATCTATAATCAACGGGTTCTGCCAATCTAACATCATGCCTAATCATCGGCTTCAACCCATCAACGAAATGTTGTAGCTTAATCTGCATTTGTCCCAATCAAAGGAAAGAAATAACTACATCTCTCAAATTTGCGGATATAATCCTGCATAGACATCTCTCCTTACTTAAGAGTTAAAAACTCACTACGCAACTGTTGTCTTACATCCACCATAAAGTATTGTTCATAGAACACTCTCTTAAATTCTTCCCAAGTAAGAATTTCCAAGTCTACTGTTAACTTGGCTCCTTCCCACCATATCATGGCATCTCCTCTCAGCATGTAAATTGAACACCGAGGCCTTTCTAGTTCGGTCAGTTGCAAATAGTCAAAAATCACCTCTATGGATTTGATCCAGCTTTCTGCTATAAGAGGATCAGTAGTGCCAGAAAATTCCTGAGGTCTATGTCTTCTAAACCTCTCCTGTGGATTTTCACGACTAACTATTCTTTCTGAGGTTTCACCATTCCCATTAGTGGTTTGGTCAACTAAGTTCTCTAACAACTGAGCCATTGTATTGAGAACGGGGTTCATTCCGTCAAATTCGCTATCTCCTTCTATAAAACTTCTTCTTCCTCTACCTCTTCCTGACATATCTGTAAGGGTAGCCCAAATCCACCACAATTCTATATGAGAGATTACTTTATGCTAGAACATGAATTAAAACTCACAAATTTAGAAGCGGCTGGAGATCTGCTCAGACTGGAAGTGTATTTATCTCAAGGACCATGATCTGATACCAACTGTAACGACCGGACTTTTCTTAAAAGAAATCAAGAAATTTGGGGTTCAAATTGAAAGACCAAAAAATTTCGATCTTATCACACATAAAAGTCGTAACTAAAATTCTGGACTAAATTGCGAATAAACACATTTCATATCTATTGAAGGAACTCAGACGTGAAAAATAAAAAGACGCGGAACTATGTACACGTTTGAATCATAATAACGTACGTGGAAATAATAGATGTCTGATAGAAATCTGATGATTCAAAAGAAACTGTATACATAGTTAAATATAGAGTCTGTACAGAATTTCTAGAAAACAACTAAACTAGAAATCTGATACTACAAAACTACGACTAGAGTTTCTGTACAACAAAACAAGGTCTGAAAGAAACAATGAAATCTGATAGAAACTGAAAGCATAAACATAATCAAATTCTGAAAACATTTTCTTTAAACATTTCTAGAGCTGTGATTAAAATCACACATGCGCTCTTCTTTCTATTTTCTGAAATTATGACAACACTTTAAACATTTTGGTCCAATTCGTTTGATCAAACTCCTGATATCAGTCTCTTAGCACTATGGATCATGGTGAAGGGATATACAGATCCGTCAACCTATACACCTGATCCTTCCTCTGTTGAAAGGGCACAAGGTTCGTCAGACGCGCACTCACCCTTCCTATGGGGACACTCTTTGTTGTCATAACTTAAAAAATTTTCTAAAACAACGTTCTGCTCTTTCTTTCCTTTCATAAAAATCTGTTTTCTTTCTCTCTTGTACGAATTATTGGTTTTTCATTTGTCTAATGATGTTCTGGAACTTCAAGGGATTTCTCTATAAAAACTTGCGAAATGAAAACTGAATAAAAGCTCTCAAATCTAATCAATTGAATCAAATAATTCTTTCTAATTGAAGCGGAAATGAATAAGGAATCAAATTCTGGAATTTCGTTATCTGTTGATGAAATGAACAATAACTATCTGTTGAAGAAATGAACAGTAGGTAACTGTCAACAGACTCTCTGGGAAGACACGAACAAAACTGTCAACAGATATCGCTCGGGGAAAACAACGGTTGTTGTCAACAGATATGTCTCTGGATAACGAAGTAACAGTGGTACATGAACGAATGTAACTGCTGCCAACAGCTGATGATAAAATAAACAACAGCTGACGACATATAGTTCAACAGTAACACGAATCAATGCAACAGCTGACGACAGATAGTTCAACAGTAACACGAATCAACGCAACAGCTGACGACGAAATAATGCAACAGCTGAGAACCAACAGCTGATGAACAAACTAACAGCTGATGAACAAACTAACATGCAACAGCTGAACATGAAATAGTGCGACTTCTGATCGCAACTACTGAACACAAAAAATGCGACAGCTGAAATCTATACTTAGAATATTTTCAACAAAGAAATATCAGTCGTGGTATAAGAACCAGATTTCAGACTTAACCAGGTGAATGAGATGGTTTTCCTTTGTCTGAAGAAATCAAAATATCTGAAGAAATTTCTGGAAGTGATCGAATAAGCTACTTGTAAGATATTTCGAAAAGAAATCTTTGGAAAACTCAGGAAACTATTGGACGGACATCATCAAATCATTTTCTAAAACTTTTTTGGATCAAAATACAGTAAAACCGTACCTTTCATAAAAACAAAGCATGAACTTTTCTGAACTTTTGAAGAACAGCCGAAGCCATCTTCCTTTCTTTAAAATCTCATATAAACATGCAAACAGAACTGAATATATGCTTTCACTGAGTGAGCAAGAAACAGGGTTTACTTGCCTGAATTCTTGAACACAACCGCAGTAGAAATCCAGCCAACCACTAACACTCCGATCGTCTCCTTCGAAAAACTTTAAAAGTCTTTTGTTTGGTTTCTTGAGAGAGAGCACCGCTTAAAAGTAATTTGATTTGAAGATAATGATGCATGAAGCAGCTAACATCCTATATATATGATTTGTAAATGCCTAGAGAAGAAACACATTTAAATCAATATGCCAAAATCTTCTAAAATCGTACTCTTTTTTAAAATAAAATGATGCACATGAAAACCGAACGATTTTAGTTAAAACAAAAGGATTCGATCGACTTGATATAATCGGCTAAACATATGCTGCAATCGCATTCTACCATCTGAAATTTATTCAAGCCGAAGGCTGATTAAAGTATAAAGTCCAATGTCTGAATCTTTAACATAGTGTTACAACTGATATCACGAAAAGCTGAAACTCAACTCAATATACAATGGAAGCTGAATTTACGTAAACATGAAATCTGAAATTTAGCTCTTAAATGATAAAAAGCTAAACAATACATATCTGAAATCTGAAACTCGATTAAATCAAGAGTTAAATAGAATAGCATTGTAATCCCTCAATCTCATAACTTTCTAATTTGTGGCCTATAAAATATCTGGCCATTACAATCTTCGTACTCCCTGGATGGATGGAGTACGTCGATGCATGAGCCTCAGATAAGATCTCGGCTCTCAACTGACCAGTGCTCGGAACCCACATCCGGCCTCTAAAACGGACTATCCCATCCTCAACAGTGTACATACCTCGCCCTCTGTCCTCATCATGCTGCCTCCACTGCTGTAACTGCTCATCGGTGGCCTGCCCCTCTCTGATCCTTCTCGAAGAGTCGGCTGAATAGTGAGTGCTGATAAACTCGGCGCACAGCCTCCTGAATATAGCTCTAGACCAAACCTCTGTATCTCAGTCTGTAGTGGCCTCTCAACTGACAAACAAGCCACCACTGCAGTCTTCCGACTCAAAGCGTCTGCCACTACATTAGCCTTACCCGGATGGTAGCTAATGTCACAGTCATAATCCTTCACCAACTCTAACCATCTGCGTTGCCTCATGTTCAGCTCCTTCTGGGTGAATAAGTACGTGAGACTCTTGTGGTCGGTGAATATCTGACACTTCTCGCCGTACAAATAATGTCTTCATATCTTCAGCGCAAACACCACTGCAGCAAGCTCCAAATCGTGCGTCGGATAATTCTGCTCATAACTCTTCAGCTGCCTCGACGCATATGAAATAACCTTACCACCCTGCATCTGAACTGCACCCAAACCTCTCAAAGAAGCATCTTTGTAAACCAGAAACTCCTCGTTGTCCACTAGAATGGCTAATACTGATGTTGAAGTAAGGGCCTCCTTCAGCTGATCAAAGCTCCTCTGACACTCGGGACTCCACACATACTTCGCATTCTTCTTGGTCAAGGCTGTCAAGGGCACTGAAATCGAAGAGAAGCCCTTGATAAATTTGCGATAATAACCTGCCAAGCCCAAGAAACTACGAATCTCTGCTGCATTCCTAGGAATCCCTGAGTTCTGCACTGCCTCCACCTTCGATGGGTCCACAGAAATCCCATCTCTCGATACAATATGCCCTAAGACTTGCTCCAGCCAAAACTCGAACTTGCTGAACTTGGCATACAATCTATGCTCCCTCAAAGTCTGTGTGCTCCTCCAAGCTCCTCGAATAGATCAGAATATCATCGATGAACACAATGATGAACTGGTCTAGATACTGCCTGAATATCCTGTTCATCAGATCCATGAAAATCGATGGGGCATTCGTCAAGCCAAACGGCATCACCAAAAACTAGTAGTGGCCGTAACGTGTCCTAAAACCAGTCTTGGACACATCCTCCTCTCTAACTCTCAGCTGATGGTAGCCAGATCTTAGATCAATCTTCGAGAGCACCGAAGCTCCCTACAACTTATCGAACAAATCCTCAATCCTCGGGAGTGGATACTTATTCTTCACTGTGACTCTGTTCATCTCCCGGTAGTCAATGCACAGTCTCATGCTACCATCCTTCTTCTTCACAAACAACACTGGAGCACCCCATGGAGAAAAGCTAGGGCGAATGAACCCCTTATCAAGCAACTAAAGAATCTGCTCCTTAAGCTCTTTCATCTTTGTAGGAGCTAATCGATATGGTGCCTTAGAGATAGGAATTGTCCCTGGAATCAGCTCAATAGAAAACTCCACATCTCGCTCCAATGGAACTCCCACTACGTCATCAGGAAAGACGTCTGCATAATCTCTGACTATCTACACATCAGATAGTGAAGGGCCTGCTGAACCTCCAGAAGCGATAACGCTGGCCAAGAATGCCTGATATCCATGCTCAACTAGCTTCTTGGCCTGTAGAAAGGATATGAACCTGGGCTTCCGTGGCCTCCTAGCTACCTCAAATAAGAAGGCCTCCTGCCCTGGCGGTCTGATAGAAACTGTCCTCTGCTGAAAATCAATCACGGCTCCAAACTCTGTCAGCCAATCCATGCCTAGGATGAGGTCGAATCCTGTCATCGGCAAAACGGCCAAATCTGCTCTAACTGCATGGTCCTGAAACTTCATCGTCAGACCTTGCACGACGCTGGTCTTCGTCAACTCCTATCCTGACGGAACCGTCACGACGAGAGCTACTCCCATGCTCTCCGGAATAATTCCCATCCTCTGTGTGAATGCACTAGAAATAAACGAGTGGGTCGCCCCTGAGTCTAGCAAAGCGTGTGTAGTGACCCCACGCACATGAATCTCGCCTGAAACAGAAACGTCACACAGGTACGCGTTTATGGTCACAGTAAATCCCAAAAAGCAGATTAGACACCTAAAACAGTTCTAAGTTCGCTAGTCCTATCCGTAAAAGTTCCCAAGACAAGTCCTACAGTTCCCACCTATGTTCACCTAGAAACTAAGGAAACAAGTTTCCTAGCAGTGCTCTATCTAACATGCAGTTCTAAAACACCAAGTTAGTGACATGGCAAAACACGGAAACGACAGAAATCTAAACGGAATACCTTTGAGCAAAGGTGTTCGGATCTGCAGCCTCAGCCTACATCACGAACACGCGACCAGTGGCCTGTCTCCTCTTAGGCAGTCCCTAGAAACATGCCCTGGCTCCTTGCAGTGAAAACACCTGTCGGTCCCTAGCATACAAGGTCCTGGATGCAGCTTGCTGCACTCCTTGCAGACTGGAAACTCTACAGGTATAGGGGCGCTGGCCCCCTGCTGCTGTGGCCTCTGCTGGCCCTGCTGTCTCTGCTGCTGCTGAGATGGGCCCTTAGAAGGCCTCTGAAAAGGTCTCTTTGCCGAGAAACTAAGGAAACAAGTTTCCTAGCAGTGCTCTATCTAACATGCAGTTCTAAAACACCAAGTTAGTGACATGGCAAAACACGGAAACGACAGAAATCTAAACGGAATACCTGTGAGCAAAGGTGTTCGGATCTGCAGCCTCAGCCTACATCACGAACACGCGACCAGTGGCCTGTCTCCTCTTAGGCAGTCCCTAGAAACATGCCCTGGCTCCTTGCAGTGAAAACACCTGTCGGTCCCTAGCATACAAGGTCCTGGATGCAGCTTGCTGCACTCCTTGCAGACTGGAAACTCTACAGGTCTAGGGGCGCTGGCCCCCTGCTGCTGTGGCCTCTGCTAGCCCTGCTGTCTCTGCTGCTGCTGAGATGGGCCCTTAGAAGGCCTCTGAAAAGGTCTCTTTGCCGGTGGCTGCGAAGACTGGCCCCTGACGGGCTGCTGCATCTGTCTCTTCCTCTGAAAATCCTCCCTCATATCCTTCCGGCCCCTCTCAGGCCGGTAAGCTCTGTTCACTGCAGCCATATAAGTCTCCACATCTGCCATGTTGACATCGTGGCGGATGTCAGGTGGCACTCCATCAATAAACTACCTCAACTTCTCACTCTCAACTGTACCAATCGAGGGCACAAAGGTACACCTCGCTCAAACTGCCTCACATACTCAGCAACCGTCTTGTCTCCCTGGCGGAGACTCATAAACTCTCGAATCAACTGGATCCGAGCATCTATAGGAAATACTTCTCGTAAAAGACTTTCTTGAACTCTCCCCAAGACAGGCTCTCCAGATACAGTCCAACCACTGCGCCCTTCCACCATAGGGCAGCGTCTCCCTTCAGCATGGAAATAGCACATCGGACCTTGTCGGCGTCCTCCAGCCCCATGTAGTCATATATAGTCTCCATGGATCGAATCCACTCCTCAGCAACAAGTGGATCAGTGGTGCCAGCAAACTCCTTAGGTCCCTGCTGCGGAACCTCTCTGCAATGTCTTCTTCATGCGACTTCCTGGGTCACTCTGACTGACGCTCTAATAGCCTGGTAATCCCAGCTAGCATATCCACGCTAGCTCGCTCATGCGGGGTCAACTGAGGTGGTGGGGGAGGAGGAGGAGGTGTAGCACCATCCTGTGGGGTCCTATCATGTCGGGGAGGCATTGTTCTGATACACCAAAACCTTATCACGTAAATCTAAGTGCATGACTAAGCGTCTATTTTTAAAATTATAAGGCCAAAATATCATGCAAGGCTAAAACATACAGCATGCAAACATAAGCATAAATAATAAAATAATAAAACTCACAGACTGGTAGTGCGACTTCTGAGCTCCACGCAGCAGGCAAGTACCCACCAGAACCACCGCTCTGATACCAACTGAACGAACCAGACTCTAGAAGTTTTTTTAAAAAAAACATATGCGGAAGCAAACATAAACTTAAGAGAACCACCGCTCTGATACCAACTGAACGAACCAGACTCTAGAATTTTTTTAAAAAAAAACATATGCGGAAGCAAACATAAACTTAAGGTATGGCTCGTTCCTTTATAAACGTTTCTAAATCATTTTCTCAAAAATACTTTAAACATAAATAAAGGAAAATTTAAAACGTTGAAACATTCAAGCGGAATAAATTCACTGTGTAAAAATGCTGAAAGTAAACATGTTTAAAAACCAAAGTCTGAAACTGTATCAAGACAGACTAAAACATAAAGGCGGCCACAGGGTACTGCTGCAACAGGCGCTCAGATGTCCTCACCGCCAGTCTGGATATACTCATCGGCAGGGTCATCACCTAAACCATTTAAACCTAGTGAGCCTAGAGGCTCAGCATGCTCTATCGTAATACATAACAAAGTACATACTAATAAAATCGCATGCAAGCACTTAATTGTAATTAAAACAACGTTAAAGCGTGAATGCGTGCATGATCTTAAAACATTTCATATCGTACATTTCATATCATAACATACCATATAACATATAAGTGTTAGAGTAGATGCCCAACTAGCCAACTTGTGGCGTGTGGGTTTTATAGACTCTTGTATATGACAATCTTTTATGAAATACGCATTTATTTATGGCATTCTTTATTTTCATTATGTTATAATGTTAACAATTGTGTTGGATAAAGACCTAGAATGCACCATAGTGTATGTTAGATGTGATAGTGGATATGATGGCTATCATGAAACACATCTAATAGTCACGGTGCATTCTGAATTCGTTCCTAAATCTCTGGCCAGAGTACTGGATGTGTTTTAGGTAAATGGGTTTGCCTAGTTACACTCGCGATGTCACTATTTGATCTCCAAGATGTATGCATAGCTATCGGATCTCTAGCGACTCTCGATTTACCAATGGTCGTTGATCTGATCGGGATATGTGTGTTGAAAGGACCGTACTGTACGCTAACCACGACCAACTGGTTCTTGCAGGAACTATCAATGATACCTAGGGGATCATGGGGCGATGTTGCTAGGCGCTTTACCATGATCCAATGGGCAAGTCCGAAATTGTGATTTCGGAGTCACAATGGTTGTGGGCCCACGACTAGCTATATCCCTGAACCATTGAGGGTCACACAAGTACTGGATTCACGATTCCTGCACGAAAACTGAGATCAATGTGTTGAGAATAGGATGAGGAATTTAGGGAGTGCGACTTCCTAAAAGTCAACAGGGGTCAAATTGCGATTTCCCATAGTTGAGGGGCTAAACTGCAATTTTGGACTAGGTGGTCTGAAAAATTGTTTTCGCATCATAATACTCAGTTTTGGAAACTGTGTAGATCGGTCCGATCAGATCGTCGATCGGTGTTATGATGAAGTCACGGTGATAGGGATGAACCGAATGTTCATACGTTGGACTGGGCCCACCCCAGGTCCAATGGTCCGGTTCAAGCCCATCACACCTATACTTATTCTTGAGCCTAGGGTTGTATGACACAACTCAATACACAAACCCTAGCCTCCAAGTTGGCCGCCGCCCCCTCCCTCTCCACAACACCTCACGGCCGCCGCCCTTGCGCCGCCGCGCCGCGCCGCCCGCCGCCGCTTGCCGTGATCGGACTTGTTCTGATCACCTTGTTGAGGAGATTCCATCCGTGGTAAATTTGTCAGTCCTTCTAGTGCAGGCTTACGAAGGATTCGTGCTTCCGGTCGTGGACCTGATTAGACGATCTACCGCCGCCTACCTTTTGAAGTGCCGGTTTCCTTGTGAAACTGGTCGGAGCCAGGCGCCTAGACGCCAGCAAGGTAACGATTCAAACATCCTATGCATGGATTATAGAATTGTTTGTAATGTATTGAACGTATCTCGGGGCAAAATTTTAACTTCCGCTGCGCCCCTGGGAAACGGGATCTAATTAAAATATGATTTTGTGGGTAAATATCAAATATGATTTGATTATTTAAATTTATGCAAATTAATTAGATTTATTGCATGTTTGGGATGATCGAGAGCCGTGCCCGATGTGTTAGGTGTTTGCTTTAGGTTTTGCGATTTTGGTTTATATATATTGTTGATATCATTTAAAGTGGGTCTGTTTATGGCCCGTACCCACCCCTAAAAATTGTATCCCATATGTGTCATGGCAATTTAAATGTAAATTACTAGATTTAGTGGGAGGACATTTGAAGACGGTGGACATGACGATCAAAGATATTGAAGACCGAAGATCTGTAAAACCGGAAGCAATTGTAATAGGATTGCATTGCATATTGCATTTCACCTAGGACTGGACCCAGGTCCGTGATTGGCAACCACGGACCGCATGGCTCTCGCGATCGATCATCCCAAAGTTTATTTATATATTCGATATATATTGAATCCGCATGTTTTAAATTATGATTTGAAATATTGATGAGACCAAATTTTCAAAAATAAAATCCCTCGTTTTAACTACAATTTAAAACTAATATCAAGATTAAAAGTTTATTCGATAAACTAAGGGAATTTAAATCTGTTTAAATTATCCCTACCTTCCATCAACAATGGGTGTACACCGATGCTACCCGCATACATGGCCCGGATCATATTATTGAGGGGGTTATGTATGCCGGAAAGCTGTACACATCATTGACACTCGTTGTGAGTTGGTTGGAAATCCCTTTAACGTTGGCTCATATTATTGGGGACGTTAAGGGGACCGTCCTTCACGACTAAACATTGATGGGTCATCTTGACACGTGATAGTAATCGGCGTCATATTATTGGGCCCTTACTGGACGTGAGGTAAATACATGGAGGTTGCACCGGTTGCAATTGGGCTCTACCTTTTGGGGGTCATGGTTGGCTGATATTATTCGGGACCATGATCGCTCGATTGGAATCTGTGTACCCACTAAGGAAACTTGCTTTCCCGATTTCATTAGAGGGTGGTGAAATCGTTAAAATAGTGGGAGGATAATTCGTAAAACTAAATGACCTTGTTTTATGTTTTAGCGTTTTTCATATATAGTTAGTAATGCATGTCTGTTTTTCTTTTCAGTATAAACTGCTTATAATGTCTTCGATCAAAAACCCACTCGCTGCTATACTGGATAGCAACAAGTTCACCTGTCTGAACTACCAAGACTGGCTTCGAAACCTCAACATTGTGTTGGCTTCGGAGAAACTTCTCTATAGGATAGAGAAGGGCCCTCCGAAGGAAGCCCCTGCCGATATCAGCCCTGAGGAGCTGACTATGCTTAAACAATGGTGGGACGACGAGTTTAAGACTCGATACTATATGATGGCATCGATGTCCAACGAAATGCAACGGCACTTTGAGAAGACGAAGTATGCTGCTGACATACTATTTCATCTCAAGGAACTGTATGGGGAGAACTCTCGACATGAGAGGTTCACCGCTGTCAAGGAGCTTATGACGAGCCGCATGCGCGATGGGACTTCGATCCGCGAGCATGGGGTTCGTATGATTGGGCTCGTTGAAAAGCTGGCGGGCCTTGATATCACACTTCCACATGAGCTGTCTGTGGATGTGCTTCTCCTATCACTACCCACTGCATTCGACCCCTTTGTGGTCAACTTCAACATGAACAAGCTGGCAGCCACCCTCGAAGAGGTGGTTAACATGCTGGTCGAGTTCGAGGGGACCATAAAGAAGGACAAGCCCGTCCTCCTTATGGGATCTTCTTCCTCTGCGAAGAAGGGGCCCAGACGCAAGGGTAAGAAGCGTTCTGCCCCTGCGAAGGAGGAAAAGCCAACTAAGAAGCCGAATGCAAAGGCTTCCAAGCCAAACAAGACTGAGGATGTTTGCCACCACTGCCACAAGCCTCGGCATTGGAGGAGGAACTGCAAGGAGTACCTCGAGCAGTTGCGAACTGCGAAAGGTATGTTCTATATCGAAATAAATATGTCTCTTAATTCGACTTCTTGGGTACTTGATACTGGATGTGGATCTCATATCTGCAATTATTTGCAGGTGATGACAAGAAGCCGACGTCTTAGAGAGGGTGAGACCCACTTGAGGTTGGGCAATGGATCAAGAGTTGCTGCAGTAGCTATAGGAGATGTTTATTTATTTCTGTCTTCAGATTTTAAGTTGTTATTGAGAAACGTTTTATTTGTTCCCGAATTAATAAAGAACATTATTTCTGTTTCTATGCTTGATAGTGATGGATATTCTTGTATGTTTGCTAATTCGATTTGCAATATTTACAAGAATGAATGTTTAATTGGAATTGGGGAACGCGAAAACGATTTGTACACCTTAAAATTGAAACAAGTTCCAACTCGCGATGTCGAAACACATACAACAACAATTAAAAGGAAATACGATAGCTTAAACCCAGCACAACTTTGGCACGCTAGGCTAGGTCATATTTCCCTAAGAAGGATGAACAAGTTAGTTAGGAGTGACATGTTTGATTTGTCGAACATTAACTCCCTACCGACTTGTGAGTCCTGTCTCAAGGGAAAGATGACTAAAAAACCCTTCAAGGTCAAGCCTGAACGTGCTCAAGCCCTATTGGATTTGATCCATACTGATGTGTGTGGCCCACTTAGCATTGGTACTAAGTACGGTCACACATACTTCATCACCTTTACCGATGATTACTCTTGGAAAGGGTACTTGTACTTAATGAAGCACAAGTCTGAATCTTTTGAAAGGTTCAAAGAATTCAAGGCTGAAGTGGAAAATCAGTTAGGGAAAAGTATTAAAGCGCTTCGATCCGATCGAGGTGGTGAATACTTAAGTGCTGAATTTCAAGACTATCAAAGAGAATGGGATTCTCGCACAGTGGA